>PVIA01012576.1:0-37110 GCA_004024845.1 Tonatia bakeri | reverse complement strand
TTTTGAACTAAATAAAAATGGAAATAGAGCTTATCAAAATTTCTAGGATGCAACAAAAAGAGTACTTGTAGGGAAATCTATAGCATTGAATGCATATATTTTTAAAAAAAGAAGATCTAAAATCAATAATCTAAGCTTCCATTTTAGGAAACTAGAAAAAGAAGAGCAAATTAAAATACAAATTAAAAAGAGTAAAAGAAATAATAAAAATTCAAGCAAAAATCAATGAAATTGAAAACAAGAAATCAATAGAGGAAAGGCAACAATACCAAAAGTTGTTTTTTTAAAAACAATCAATAAATTTGGTAAGTCTCTAGCCAGGATAACTAAGAAAAAATAAAAGTAGACACAAGTTGCCAGTATCAGAAATGAAGGGGGAGCAACAATAAAGATCTCATGAATATCAAAAGGAAAATAAAGTAATAATTGGGTTGGCCAAAAAGCTTCTTTGGTCTTTTCCATAAGATGGCTCTAATAGTGCTTAGTTGTCTTTAATGTCATTCAATACAATTTTGTTAGATTGTATTGTGACAGCTGTCATATTAGCATGTATTTAAAAAATCAAAATTGGTGAATTTTTGTGGAGCCATTTTAATATTGAAGATGGAAGAAAATAAGCAGCATTCTTTGGCATATTATGCCTTATTATTTCAAGAAAGGTAAAATGCAACTAAAATGTGAAACAAAATTGTGCATTGTATAGAAAAGGTGCTGTAACTGATCTAACATGTCAAAAGTGGTTTGTGAAGTTTTGTGCTAGAGAGTTCTCATTGGATGATGCTGCATGGTCGGGTAGATCAGTTGAAATTGATATCAATCAAATTATGACATTAATTAAGAACAAATATCATGTGGGAGATAGCCAACATATTCCAAATATCCAAAACAATAAACTCATTGGTGAAAATGAAGAATGTGTCTTTTATTTTACAGAAAAAAACATATGGACTTCTTGGACAACTCAATATTATGGACAACTTTATGCCCAAAAATATGATAGCCTAGATAAAACAGACCAATTCCTTGAAAGACACAATCCACCAAAACTCACACTCAATAGAACTCTTAAAAAACTAAAAATGCACTTATCATATGATCCAGCAATCTTGCTCCTCAGTATTTACTCAAATAGACTGGAAATTGATAGCCACACAAAAACCTGCCCACAGATGTTTATGGTAGCTTGATTCATAATTGCCAAAACCTGGAAGCAACCAAAATGTCCTTCAATAGGTGATGGATGAACTGTGGTAAGTCTAGACAGTGGACTAATATTCAGTGTTAAAGAAGAAATGAGCTATCAAGCCATGGAAAGACATGGAGGAAACTTAATGCATGTTACTAAGTGAAAGAAGCCAACCTGAAAAGGCTACATACTGTAGGACTCCAAATATATGACTTCTGGAAAAGGCAAAAAACATGGAGATAGTTAAAAGACCAGTGGTTGCCAAGGGATAGGAGTCAGGGAGAGATGAATAGGTGAAGCACAGAGGATTTTTAGGGCAGCAAAACTGTTCTATATTGTACTAAAATGGTGAATACATGTCGTTATACATTTGCCCAAATCCATAGAATGTAAAACACCAAAAATGAACCCTAATGTAACTTGGGTCTTTGGATAATAATGATGTGTCAATGAAGGCTCATCAATTTTAACAAATGCCTCACTCTGGTGAAGAATGTTGATAGTGGGAGAGGCTGAACATGTGTAGGGCCAGTTGTTATATGGGAACTCTGTGTACTTTTTCCTTAGTTTTGCTGTAAATCTAAAACTTCTCTAAAAAATAAAGTTTATTAAGTTTTTAAAAAGTAAAATGGAAGATTCTATAACCAGCAATATAGTTAAAGCCAGAGGGAAAGGGGGTTGGAGGTGGTAGACTTGGGCAAAGGGGGATGAAAGAGAACAGAGAGACTTGATTTTGAGTAGTAAGCACATGATGCAGTGTGCAGGTGATGTTTTATTGAGTTTATTGATGCTTACACTTGAAACCTGTATGGTTTTATTAACCAATGTCACCCCAATAAATTCAATAAAAAAGGAAAAACTGAGGCACAGAAGTGTTACAGATAACAGCAGAGCCAGAATTTGAACCCTGGTAAGCTTTCTCTGGAATGTGTGCACTTACCCACTACATTACTGCACCTTGAAATTGTTCGTTACTACTATTATTATTATTATTATTATTATTATTATTATTATTTTGCCAATGGGAAAATTGAGGCTCAGAGGGATCAGCTACTTGCCAAGGTCACAGAATCAATGTGAAAGAGTATTGTGAGATTCCAGGTTTCCTCAACCCCTAAATCCCAGTTCTCTCCCACTCTCATATTGCCTCTACATTCTCCTGTCTCCCTCCTTACAATATCTGGTATGACCCATGTGTATTGTCCTGGAAAGGGGGAAACTTTTGTTCCTGTATAACATTTCAATACTCAAATCCTTTTGGAAGCAAAGCTGTCTGCTCTTCACTTTCAACCTGGCTTTATCATCAAACTGGGAAAATACTCACTAATGCCAGCAGTCAGAATTAATGGTGGGTCCCATCTGCTTCAGGACTCCAGAAGTTTTAGCATGCTTGGTTTGGGCATCAATTTGGGTATGGATTCATGACACACATAGGATGAGTAGAACACAGACCAGAATGAAATCCAAGTAGATATATATAGCTTGGAAATGGCTGGTAGATAGAGATTAACAAAGAGAGATACCTGCTGAGACCCACTAGAAAAAAAGGGAAAACTATTTTTAATTCTCTCAAAGCTAATCCATCTGAGCAGATTCTACTTTGGTATAATTCCGTGACCCACTTTTTTTCCTGATAAGAGAAGACAGACAAGATATGCAAATATGAATGATAGTCTATCAGTAGAAGGCTCTTACTTAATTAGACACTGCTTTCATTTTATAGCAGTTCCTATTTCCAAGGGCATCTCCTTCTTTGCTTCATTTTACATCCCAACACTTATTTACTTCTACAAAACCCAAGGCTCTATATTTTCTAGTTAATACCACAGTGCACCAGAGTATATGATTCTGTGCAGTCTAATTTCCTTTAGGTCATGTTCCCATGCAGTTAGTTTACAGATACTGAGAATAGAGCTATCTTTGCTTTGAATTTTTAAGCTGTGAATGTGGTCTGCTCTGAAATGAATTACACATTATTCCTAAGGCTTATTGTGCTCTGGTGAACTACCTTCACTAAGGCCCCAGAGTTTCAAACAAATGTCTTTCTTTTTTATCCTTTCAAAAAACCAACCTGAGTCTCAAAGTATGTGCCTTGATATTATGATTTCTTATTATTTCTTTTCATCCCTAAAAGAAACTTCACAGTTCAGCATAATCCAATGCCTCAGTCCCAATTGGCTGAGTAATGTTTGCTTAAATAACAGCTCTTTCCATGTGGCTGAAACTAGCTTCAGGTCAAAACAATATCAATGTAGAGTGATCAGTGTTCAGAAATCATTGTCATGTTGCTGGATGTGTGAGCATAAAGCATCTCTCTCAGATCCTCTGGTTCATGGCAAACCTGAGCAGAAGTTGGAAGAAGCAATTTTTTGTTTTTTGTTTTTGCTTTGGGAGTTAGAGGGAATAGGAGTGTCTGGATGCTGAGGATGAAAGGCATCATAAAAATGAAAAAGGAGCTGTATGTGTATGAGTATGTTTGCATGTGAATAATTAGATGTCATACACAACAATCATAATAGGTATCCCATTTCCCATAGTCAGTTCAGAGAGAAATTCCAAAGACAATAGAACCTGCCACCTATTATCAAACCTGAGGTAAGTTTTATGGGAGGTTATAAGCATATTAATGAACCTGGCAAGGAATTAGGTTTGAATGCAAAATGGTACTTTTCTTAACTTCATCCTAATATACAGACACATGGACAAAACCAAGGAGGATGGGATCAGGGGAGGGAGGTAGGGATGACTGGAGTTGGAGGGAGTGGTGGTGGGGGGAATGCAGACAACTGCATTTCAACAACAATTAAAAAATTAAAAATGAAAAAATAAAAAATGTCAAAGGTCCATTTATAATCTATTTTCATCCCATATGAAAAAATATATTATCCTATTAAATATATTTATACTTGGTATATACTAGGACCAACTACAAAGAGTCCTACCAAAGAAAGAATACCTTTATTCACTATTAAATAAACATTCAAAGAAAAGTAAGCCAAGCAATAATGATTCCCTTTCTATATATACTGATTTACAGTTTTCAAGGCATTTTAACACAAATAATCTCCTTTGATCTTCATAATAACTCTATGAAGATAGAAGGATGGGTATTATTTGCATCAATTTACAGTTGAAGAAACCCAGAACCCAGACAGTATGGCAGAGACTGGTCAATCATTTACCAAACTGTGTCTCTTTTCCTTTTTGGCATACAGCAGGACTACATTTCCCATGATCCTTTGAAATTAAGTGTAAACATGTGATGGGACCTGTCCAATAGAATGTGGTTAGAAGTAATATGTACCACCACGTGATCTGACTCAGAAAATGCTCCAATATATAAGCAGCCCCTCATTCCCTTTTTCTCATTGACTAGCTGAATGGAGATTATTCCAAGAACTTAGAACATAGCAAAGCTACAATATGGAAGAAGTCCAAGTCACCACTTTGAGCAGATTTTCCAGGAAAGCCACTCAAGAAAGAATATGTATTGGATTATTGTGTGAGAAATAAGCTTAGATCATTTTAAGTGATTGGAATTAGGTTTTTGTTGTTGTTGTTCTTGCAGCAGTTACCTTATATTAAAAAGGATAAGTTAAATGATTTACTGAATGTTATACAACTAGCTAGTTTTTTTTAAAGAGCAAGGATGAGAACTATTTCTAGTTCTTAGTTTAATATTTGTTTACCAGCACCAACCATACACAAGGCACCCTCCCATACAGTGTTGTTAATCCAATAGTTGAAGAATTGAAAAGTGTGACAGATAAGTCATGTGTAGGCTGTTTTTATCTCTCAACTCTCAGATTTTCATGAGGTGTGAGTATCTCATGATTTCATATAGTTTCTCAGATAGTTTCCTTTTTCTGTTTCCTACACATGCTCTTCTAGTAGTTGCTTTCTCAAGTATCCCAGCAACAACAAAATACAGTGACAGATAAAAGTTTTTAGTGATGTAAAAAAAACCCAAAAAACCCATACCTGAAAATTATCCCTCCTGAGTTTCCTTCCTTCCTGGTGATATATCTAAAAGGTAATAAAATATACATATATTCTCTCCCACTAAAGTAACCTCAAATAAACTTCCTCTAGAAGGAACCTGGTAAATGAAGTTGCCAGTACATGCAGAGAACAGGCACTGACTGCAGTCCCATTAGGTATGGGTCACAGACAAATTGTGTCAAGGAGGCCAGAGGCCAGAGGGCAAGTGCCAAGGCAAGCAGAGATAGTGAATCCTTTAGGTGAGAGACACTATTGAGAGGAAGGTTCCATCAGCTGGATATAGATGCAGGCAGTTTTCAGAACCTCGGAGAGCTCCCAGTGAGCACCATTGTTCTAAGACTGTTTATCTGAGACCTAATCAGGTAGTTTGCCCTTTCACCTGAACTCTCTAGTTGATGGAGACTTGTCCTTCCTATGAATATCTTAGTCTTTATAGAGTAAGAAATTTTCATTCTTTCTGAGGAGTTCAGGGACTGTGTCTGGTAGGTAGGTTGGAGCTGTCTCATCTAGCCTTACTAAGAAATCATGAGATACTCACACCTCATGAAAATCTAGAAAGGTAAATAATCGAGGGACCTCATTCCATTTAATTGTTTATGTTCCAAAAGCTCTCTTTCGTCTATGTTAGAGGCTGATGCTTTCATGGGCCTGGACTCTAAACATCTTACTCAAGTGAAATCTTATCACTACCTGAACCACATCATTAGTCCTATAACCTTAACAGGAGGATCACCAAAATTATAGACCTCTTTCTTCCTAAACATATGTTCTCAAGCAAGTTAATAGATATTCTATGAAAAATAATTCTACAGAAAAGTATGTTTGGCCAAACTTGAATAAAAATGTTAAATACATTTTAAAAGACCAGATATTGAACAAGTACAAAAAGTGCTAAACTCTTAAGATGCCTATATATATTTCTCTCTCTATATATAAAATTCAATGTGGCCCTGGCTGGCGTAGCTCAGTGGATTGAGCACAGGCTGCGAACCAGGCATCACAGGTTCGATTCCCAGTCAGGGCACATGCCTAGGTTGCAGGTCATGTCCCCCAGCAACCACACATTGATGTTTCTCTATCTCTCCCTCTACCTTCCCTCTCTAAAAATAAATAAATAAAATCTTTTTAAAAAATTCAATGTGATGAACATCTTAAGACATATGTTTTTTTAACCATCTTTGGATGCTTTTCCCCTTTGGAGATATGTTTTCCAAAATACAATTCCTGAGTTAAAGGACTTGAACGAGGCTATCACTTGACAGGTAAGACCAAATCCAATTGGTATTGTGTATTTTACTTCCATCAGCAGTATATGAGAGTATCAGTTTCACTAGTATTTGATTTCTATTCTTTGATGACTAAAATACCTAGAATTCTATCTGGCTCATAATAGATGTTCGTTAAGTATTTGTTTAAGGTCGACAGGAAAAGCGTGACACTTTCCCATATATTTGTTTACTTAAAATATTTCCCCACTTAAAATTGTTTATGTCTTTTTCTTCTTGATTACTGAGATGTTAAAGTTTTCTTGTTAATTTGCCTAAGATACTTAGCCTCTGTTTTCCATATTTGTTAAAAAGATTTTTACTGTGGCTTTGTCCAGTAGTGGCTCAGTTGATTGAGCATCAGATTTATCAATATTTCCTCTTTCCTAATGCTAGGAATTTTAAAATTAATTAATTAATTAATTTTTAAAGTACATCATTATTTTATTGTTATCCTATTCCAGCTGTCCAAGTTTTTCCCCATTTGCCCTCTTCCACCCATACCACCAACCACTCCCCCAGTCAGTTCCCACCCTGTTGTCCATGTCCATGGGTCACTCATACTTGTTCTTTGTCTAGTCCCTTCCTCTTCTTTCCACCATTATCCCCCTCCCCCTTTCTCTCTGATCACTTTGTCTGTTCCATGTTTCCATGACTGTGGTTCTATTTTGGTTATTAGTTTATTTTTTTCATTAGATTCCTCTTATAGGTAAGATCATGTGGTGTTTATCTTTCACCAATTGCCTTATTTCACTTAGCATAAGGGTCTTTGAAAAATCTTGCTTATGCAACTCTTCCCTACCCCCAAGATCATGAATATATTTTCCTATACTGTATTCAATTTTTTAATCTTTCCTTTCATGTTTAGGTTTTTTATACATCTGGAATTGCTTTGGGGGCACTGTGAGACACAAATTTAATTTAATTTTCCCCATTGTCTCAGCACTACTTATTCTAAGGACTGACATTTCTCCTCTGTTCTATGGTACAATGTATGAGATCTGTCCAGAAAGTATCCAGCCATGTAATATGAAAAATACAGACATTTATTAAAGAAGATAAAAATACAAGAAACATTGTACACAGGACAATGATGCCTCACTCTCCTTCAAAGTAGGAACCTTGGGAGCTCACACAGTTCTCCTAGTCACTATCAGCTGCCCATCGTATTTTCCTGAATCTCATCAATGGTCTGACATCTCTTCCCTTTCAAAGGTGATTTTAGTTTGGGGAAAAGCCATAAGTTGCAGGGAACCAAATCTGGGCTGTAGCGGGGCTGAGTCACCTGGGTGATGTGCTGTTTTGCCAAAAAACTCTGCACCAGATATGACTCATGAGCTGGTGCATTATCATGGTGAAGCTGCCAGTCACCAGTTGCCCATTGCTGCAGCCTTCTAAATCATCCAAATTGTTTCCATGGAGGAGTATTCAAGCATAATGCAAAATTTGATGCAGATTCATTGCTCTACTGATTTAGTCATCTTCAGTGTGATGGCCACACAGTACACATGTCCACTCAGTGGCATCTACCACCCCCACTGACTAGTACAGTGAAGTCATGATTGTTCACACATGTGCATTCCAGTCCGTTCTCCTTGGCTGCCAGGTGACATGAATGTTGGCACAAACTAGTCTTGTTATATTAGCAATGGCCGGACTCTTTCTAGACAATCCTCATGTGTCAAGTGTTGACTTTATGTGTGGAAATGTTTCTGGTGTCCTCATTCTATTCCACTGGTCTATTTTTCTAGTCCTGAAAAAATAATACACGGTCTTGAAGACTATAGCTTTATAACAGTCTTCTTATCCACTTTATCAAGTGTTGCTCCTTATTCTTCTGCCTCAAAAGGGTAATGGCTATCCTTGGCATTTTGTATTTCCATATGAATTTAAAATCAGTTTGTAAGGTTCTATCAAAAATATATACTGGAATTGAATTGAATTTAGAAATAAATTTGGAGAGAACTGGTACTTTTTTCATATTTACTATAGTGTATCTCTTCTTTTTTACATTTCTCTAATGTCTCAGAATAAGGTTTTATAATTTTTTCTGTAGAAGTGTTGTACATCTATTATTAGATTTATTTCTCAGTATTTTCTATTAATTTCATTTTCTGTTTGGTGCTTGTATAGAGAAATATATTAAATTTTTGAATACTGAGCTTGTATATCCAGAGATTGTGCTAAATTCTATTATTAATTCCAATAGTATATCTGTCAAATTATTTGGATTTTTCTATGAATATAATCATATCATATGTAAGTAATGACCTTTCTGTTTCTTTCCAATTCTTATTCCATTTTCTTGTTGTGTGCACTGGGCAGAACATTGTGAACAATTTTATTTTATATTTTTCTTGTTGTTCATGTACAGTTGTTTCCATTTTCTCACCACCACTTCCCCCCACCACCACCACACCTCCCACCCTCAATCCTCCCTCCCTTTGGCTTTGTACAATCTTAAATAGCAGTGATTATGAGGGGCATCTTTGTCTTGTTGCTGGTCTCCAAGGGAAAGTTTTCAATAGTTTATCATTTACTACATTTGCAGTAGGTGTTTTGGAGATTATGGATATTCTCCTCTACTCCTACTTTGTTAAGAGTGTGTTTATCATGAAAGGACATTTAATATTATGAAGTGAATTTTCTACATCTATCAAAATGATCATGTGATTTTTCTCTCTTTGTTAATCTGATGAATTATGCTGTTCTATTTTTTAATTTTAGTCAAACACTGCATTCCTGAGTCAAACCCCTTTTGGTCATATTGTATCATGTTCTATGAACATTCCTTTTTTAAAGATTTTATTTATTTATCTTTAGAGAGAGGGTAAGGGAGGGAGAAAGAGAGGGAGAGAAACATCAATGTGTGGTTGCCTCTCATGTGCCCCCTACTGGAGACCTGGCCCACAGCCCAGGCATGTGCCCTGACTGGGAATCAAACCGGCGACCCTTTGGTTTTGCAGCTTGTGCTCAATCCACTAAGCTACACCAGTCAGGTCTGAATATTCTTATATATGGCTTTAGGTGCACTGTGCATGCATTTCTTTTGGATAGATATAGATATAGATATAGATATAGATATAGATAACATATATATATGGAATTAGTGGGTCATAGAGTGTGGAAGTTGGTTTTAAGGAGAGAATATGACTTCAGGTACATTGAGTCGAGGCTTCAGGAAGACCTCTAGGGAGATATGTGAAAGAGGCAATTAAAACTGTGGAACTGGAGTTTGAGTAGAAGCCAGAGATGAATTTGGGAGTCATCAACACAAAGCTTATATTCAAAACCATTGGAATGGAATGCTTTGTGTGGTGGGGGATCACAGAAGAGAGAAGAAGACTTCATATTAACACGTGAAAAACACCTGCAGCTAGGAGGCAGGAGGCCAAAGTGCCAGTAGAGATAGGCATGGCCTCACATGGGTGGGAGGGAAACTGAGAGAATATCAAGCTTTGAACACTATGGAGAAAACAAGGGTAAGGAGGTCCTTAGATCCGGTGACCAGGAAGTCTTCATACTATTTTTTCCCTTACTGTGGCTACTGCTACAGCCGCTTCTATGTTCTTTTGTTTGTTTGCTTTTAATCTTTATTAAAAAGTAACCCTTTGGTTATTTTTGGAATCATGCCAATTTGCAGGACTGTCATCATCCTGGCAACTGCCAACAACATTCTCTTCCACCTCAGAGAAATAGGACAGAGTACTTAATGAGCACTCACTAATTATAGGTGCATCAGTCAAAACTATGACCAAAATAGCAGGCTTTCAAAAGTCAGCTGAAGACAGATGTGTCACAGTACAAAGCAATCACACAAATGGACAGAGACAAAAAAAAAAGTAGTTCACTTTAAAAACAGTTACTTCATAGAATTAGGGGGCTGAGGTTTCATGACTTGATGTATTGAACTTTCTTTCAGGCTACCTCTTGCAACTGCTGTCAGCACTAAGGCTCTTTTCCAAAGGATACTGAGGGAAAATCACGAGGAAAGAGGAAGAGGAAGAAGAGGGAGAGTCAGTGAGTTCTGTGGATAGAAATGCTAAAGAAAGTCTGGGAAGATTTCACTACCTTGCCCCACACTCTCTGTGAGCAGGGAGTAAAGCAGTATATGCACTATATGTCATTAGGTGCTCAGCAACAACCCTCAAATATGTAGAGAATGTTCTTCCACCAGATAAACATTTATCATGTTTTTTATTCTAGTCCAAGCAAACTAAAGACAGTTAACCTTGCAGAAAACATCGGCAACATTAAAGGTCTATAAGCAATGAAAATGAGAGCATGAAATGGGATGATAAAAAAAAAGAATGGGTAAGTTCCAAACCAGAAGTCAGAAAATGAGATAATTAACAGGAACAATAAGAAAATAAAAATTAAATCCAAATATAACAGTAATCTATGTTTTTAATCACTAGATTTAATAGATAAGTAATCTGTTTATATTGGGTGGGCAAAAAACAAAAACTAGACATGGATTATTTACAAAAGTCACAACTAAAACATGACACACATAAGCTAAAATTTTTTAAATGATAAAATATTAGACAAATAACAAAAATCTATCTAGCAAAATTAATATCAGGCTAAATAGAATTTGAAGGAGAAAGATGGCAGGAATAAAAAAGTATCTCACTTGATTAAAAAAAAAAGAACAATCAACTGTAAGGGTTCAAAAAGAGTCTCCCCAGGATGTACCAGCTACCCTGGCATGCAGACTATTTCCAGCTGAAAACATTAATGCCCAACAAGCTCAAGAAGACTTTTCCCCCCTCCCCCTTTGCTTGCCTAAGGCATTCAGACAGGGGAGCCTGTTTCAGGAAGGGAACCTCAGCATATTCTCCTCAGCACGTAGGAACTGAGCGTGGCAGACAGGGAGGGCCCAAGCAAGTCTGTTTGTTAGATCCCCATGTGCACCGCTGTTTCTGGGTGGCCTGGTAAGGATTTGTGGACCAAATGTTTGCTCTTTCTAGAATGGCCTACTTTCCCTTTGAAGTCCCAGACCCCTGCCACCCTCTAGAATGGCATATAAGCCTCAACTGCACAATACCTCCTCAAGTTCATATTTTTATGTTGCCCCTATGTGTATATCATAATAAATTTGGTCATTTTCTCCCATTAATCAGCAACATGTTAATTTGATTATTAGTCTAGCCAGAACTGAAAAAGGTGACAGGAAAATTATTTTTCACCTACACTACCAGGAAGCTGTGACAATTTTGAACAGCAGTGTGGGAAATGACTGTGGGAGCAGGTGGTGAGCTGGGCGCAGGAGGGCAAAGGGGTAAAAAATGGGACAACTGTAATAAAATAATAAAAATATTTAATATCAAAATATATAAAGCAACATATTTATAAAAGATCCATCATTGTAGAAGGAGATTTTACTTAATTTCTCTCAAAAAGTTATTAATAATATGGACAAAATATATATCTTTAGAATAGCAAAGATTTCATCAACACTAAAAACACAGCTTGATTTAACATTTATACACAAAATATTGCACTCAACAAATAGAGAACAAACATTCATTTTGAGATCATATGGAACATTTACAAAAATTAACTGAATACTAAATAGGTTTTTTAGAGAATACCAACCTTGCATTCTTAGAGAGAGATCTGCTAATACTATTGGTTCTGTTTAGTCCAGAGATTGAGAGTCTGAGCCTCCATGTGGCTAAGTCAGGAGTAGCTGGCTAACTGTCCCAAACTGTGATCATGTCCAGATTCCAAGAAAGCTTTCTGGTGAATCAAAAGACATTACCTAAACTAAATCACTGCAAATGCCACATGTTGGTGTTCAAAAACAAAACTACTTAAAAGGCAATAAAATGAGAAACCCATGTGATAGTTTTATTTTGTAGTTTACTGGTTTGGTTCATTTTTCTATCCGGTTGCAAACTGTCAAATCATTTCAACTGCCATCTTTCATTTCTGTTGTATTTTCATAAGTATTATTAATTCACTTGATTCCTACGTAAGACTGTGAGGTTGAAAAAGCATTAGCATTCTTATTTACTAAGCTTCAAGTAAATGAAACATGCCTCTTGCCCATCACCAGAAAAAAATTCCTTGCTGATAGAAGTGCCAGATCATGTTGGAAAGTATCAGAATGTTATTCTGGATACCCAACAGCATCTTTGTAGCCCCCAACTCATATCTTTAACCAACCAACATAAAGCCCATTTTGTCACCAGGGCAGCAGGCTAAAGGTGCTGGAAAATTAAGGCTTCCCCCTACAATTCTCACCCCAGAACTAATAGGATTTGGTATATATACCCAGTTTAGCTTTTTTGCCCTCAGGCATGTTTTCTACACTACCTCCCAGAGATTACCAGCAGACTATAGCTCTAGTAGCACCCTATATTTGCCCCTTGCCTGTCTCATTTCTCTGCTCCCCCCTCCAATGTTTCCTTCACCTTCCAATTAAGTGATTTTCACTGGAATCCTTGTCTCAGGCTCTACTTCTGCAAGAGCTCAAACTAAGACAATCTTTCATTCAGAAAAAATTGCAACACATGTTGCACAATTTTTACTCATTGCTTGACATCAGAGATAATTGAGTCATTAACATTTGCTTTTAATCTCCTGAAATGTAGACAATTTATGGTAGAATTTAACCAAAGAATACAGTACTTAGTGTGCATAGCTGGATACCAACAGCCTTATTTACAACAGAAAACCACAAAATAAAGGTTGTATTGGATTTACTGGAGAGAGAGAAAGAGTAGACCAGTTAAGGCTGAAATTTAGTAAGGATGTGGGGCCAGGGAAGGGTTCACAGTTCTTCACATTATGGGTGTCACAAGTGATCTGTTGGTGTATGCTCTAAAAAGCTGCACAAGTCAACTCCCCAAAGGCTCCTTGAGACTGCAGTAGGGGTTTGCATGGCCCTGATTGCAGGTGGGAAGTGCAACACCCAGCATCGCTGTTGCTATCTGAGGGACTGGTCTTTCCCTGCAGAACTTCCATGAAATCATCAACCTTGTCTCAGCAAACCTGCCCACTCTCTGTAAGATCAGAGATTTGGCTGACTCCAGACTGCTCAACTCTATAGCTCAGACCACTTAGGAGAGAAATGATTCAGGAACATTTCTTCTGCCCTTTGTTGTTTTCAAGATGATTTGCAAGTAATCATTGCTCATTCCATACAATGGATAATGAAGAAATGCTGGAGAAAGCTGGGAAATTTGTGGATGGGTTACTCAGTTCAAATTACCCCAGTATCCTCACAGCCTTCCTCTGACAGAAGAAAGTCTCTAAAGATCATGCCAAATCTTCCTTTGAAGTGATAGGTAGGACAATGGAAAATAATTCAAAAAGGTATTTTCTTTTCAGAAAGAATTTAAGATCTTGATTCACCACTCTGTAGTTTAAATAGCTTTATAGAGATTTGGGGTTATATTTAAGTTTCCCCTCCTGCTTTGCATATATGTTTTTAAAAAGCCAAATCCATTCTAAGATAAATAAGGTTTTATCACCAGGAAAAGCAAATCTGAGGTTTTTGCAATGTATGGGCTCTCCTCCTTGGACTATTGTCTTTCTTCTCTAGTGGGATAATATTGTCCCCTTGTACAAATAAATGAAGCACTTATTAAAACTTAACGGCAAGGAGAGAAACAAGAAAATCAGAAGGAAACAAGTGCTTAAAATAACAACCAGAAGAGAACTTCTCTTGTTCTTTCTTGTCCTTGTTCCCAAAAGTGGTTAGTACAAACAGAAAGGGCAGTGTTCTTGCTCATTTATGATCAGGATGGAGGCTCAGAAGTCAGATGCCTATTATGCTTAGCATCACAAACCTTTTGTTTTTATGTTTGATTATTTTCACCCTTCACCTCCCATACTTGGAAACAGCACTGCCTTGCCTTGGCTAAAGACAACAGAGTGATTATAGGACTTCAGGCCAAGATGGAGGCATAGGTAGTCGCACTGTGCCTCCTCGCACAACCAAAACTAAGGACAACAAAAATTGAGAAACAAAAAACAACCAGAACAGAGAGAAATGAACTGAACGCAAGTCTGACTACCATACATCCAGACCGGTAAGGAGGGGCGGAGTCGGAGGCCTACAGAGAGGGGTCGAGGGGTCCTGGCAGGAAAAAGCGGTGGCTGGCAGACGAGGGCACTCAGGGCGCAGACGGCAGTTGGAGGACCCCAGAAGTGCAAGGGCAGCTGACGGACTGGTGGCAGACCCTGGGCGCGGGAGGCAACGAGCAGACCCAGTGAGGCGTGCAAAGCAGCTGGCTGGCTGCAGCCAAACATTCGAGCACAGACAAGCTAAGTGAAAACAGGCAGCGACACAGACCACGCAACCCAGGGACCCAGCACCAGAAAACAAAGGTTAAGGGCACCGACTGAAAACACCTGTGGGAGCTGAGGCCGGGAGATTCTCTCAGCCTCACAGGAGGCTCCTCAGGGAGACCCACAGAGTTCGAGAATGTACACAAGACCACCCACCTTGGAGCCAGCACCGGAAGGGCCCAATTTGCTTGTGGGAAGTGGCAGAGGGGACGGAAGTCCTAGAGAGAGCGGAGCAGGCGCCATTGTTCCCTCTCAGACCCTGCCCCCACATACGATGTCACAACCCAGTGATGGGTGCCCTGCCCTGGTGAACACCTAAGGCTCCACCGCCCATTCGTAATAGCCACAACAAGACCAAAGGAAAATAAAAAAATAAAAAAGATGGCTCGAACAGAATTAAAATCCCCAGAGCCAATTTTTTTAAGTGACTGAGAGATAGCCAATTTATCAGATGCACAGTTCAAAGCACTGGTGATCAGGATGCTCACAGAATTGGTTGATTTTGGTCACAAATTAGATGAACAAATGCAGGCTATGATAAGAGAAATGAAGGAAAATGCACAGGGAACCAATAGTGATGGAAAGAAAACTGGGACTCAAATCAATGGAGTGGACTAGAAGGAAAAAAGGAACAACCAAACAGAAAAGAGTGAGGAAACAAGAACTCAAAAAAATGAGGAGAGGCTTAGCGACCTGCAGGACATCTTTAAATGTTCCAACATCCGAACTATAGGGGTACCAGAAGGGGAAGAGGAAAAACAAGTGGAAAACTTATTTGAACAAATAATAAAGGAGAACTTCCACAACCTGGCAAGGGAAATAGACTTCCAGGAAGTCCAGGAAGCTCAGAGTCCCAAAGAGGTTGGACCCAAGGAGGAACACGACAAGGCACATCTTAATTACATTAGCCAAGGTAAAAATGAAGGAGAGAATTCTAGAAGCAGCAAGAGATAAGGGGACAGTCACCTACAAAGGAGTTCCCATCAGACTGTCAGCTGATTTCTCAAAAGAGACCTTACAGGCAAGAAGGGGCTGGCAAGAAGTATTCCAAGTCTTGAAAGGCAAGGACCTACAGCCCAGATTGCTCTATCCAGCAAAGCTTTCATTTAGAATGGAAGGGCAGATAAAGTGCTTCTCAGACAAGGCCAAGTTAAAGGAGTTCATCATCACCAAGCCCTTACTATATGAAATGTTAAAGGGACTTACCTAAGAAAAAGAAAATTAAAAATATGAACAGTAAAAAAAGACTTCAAACTCAGTTAGTAACAACCATACCTAAAACAAAAGCAAACTAAGCAAGCAACTAGAATAGGAACAGAACCACAGAAATGGAGATCACGTGGAGGGTTAGCAACAGGAAAGTGGGAGGGGGAGAGAGAGGGAAAAGATATAGAGAATAAGTAACATAGACAATAGGTAGAAAATAAGGGGAGGGCAAGAATAGTATGGGAAATGTAGAAGCTAAAGAACTTATGACACATGGACATGAACTAAAGGGGGGGAATGTGGGTGGGAGAGGTGGGCAGGGTAGAGGGGAGTGAAGGGGGAAAATGGGACAACTGTAATAGCATAATCAATAAAATAAAAAAAGAATTAAAAAAAAAAAACCTCCTAAAGTACAGGGAAAAAAAAAGAGAGTGATTATAGATCATTGGTTTTCAAGAGGCAAATTCCTTTTGATGCAAAATAAATCTCATTTGAATTTTCAACATAAAAAGCAGATTTAAAAGTAGTATATTATTTGTCTAAATTTATTTTATAAGTTATAAGTAACATAAGAAGTACCTAAGCCTTACCAAAAGAAAGAAAAAGACAAGGAAAAGAGAAAGAGGGGAGAATGGGAAAAAAACCTAAAACTTACAACTATGTGTAATGATATTAATACAATGAGAACTATTATAAGTTCCCTTATTTGGAGATGATGACATTTAATTGAATGCAGTACACATGAACTGGGATGGTGTTTTACATGCACAACAATCCATAGGCTTGAATTACCACCCCCCAAAAAAAGCCCCCCAAAACTAAACAAACAAAAAATACATGACAAACTGTAACCTTCCAAAATAATGACACATTTATAAGAATGTGACTCCAATAAACAAATGAACATACCATAAAGAAAAGTTGTGTAGTGGGTGCTATGGTGAGCCACTCCCACCCCTCCAGCACCAATACACCCATTCCCCAACAGCTGTGAGTGTTATCAGCTGAGGCCCCAGCTGGGAATTTCCCATCAGCCAAAGAGACTCACACAAGGTCACATCCTTGTCTGGGAGCAGCTCACATCAAATAACTGGTGAGTGAGGAGGGATAAAGCCCTAGCCCCCTTGCAACAAAGAGGACAACTGGGAAGAGCCCATCCAGCTTCAGAGCTCCTGTGATTTTGGCTGAGGTCTTTGTTGGGACAGCATCACAGCTCAACCCCTCCTGCTGCTGAATCCTGCTGCCTTCACTTCCCTACAAGAGCACTCCACCATTAACTTCTGCATGTAAACATTTGACTCAGTGTTTAAGACAGTTGAAGGTATAATGAATACCTATATAGCCTAGACATGAATCCAATAAGTACTCTCATTTGCTATATTTCACTCCTTCTCTCCATATATACAGGGTGGGGCAAAAGTAGGTTTACAGTTGTGAGTATGCAAAACACAGTTTATTCTTATATTATTAATTATGGTATTATTTTCCATATGAAAAAGTGTAAACCTGCTTTTGCCCCACCCTGTACATATTTATAACATATATACACATATTTCTCCAAATTTTCATTTTGAAAATATCAAACCAACAGAAAGAATACCACCTATACTCATATACTCTCAATGAGATTCAATAATTCTTAGCAATTTAGCATACTCTATCTTTTTTTGCTATACCATTTGAAAGGATTGAAGAAATCATATCATTTGTCTCCTAAATGCTTCTGTATGCATCTGCCAAGTATAAATGCAATCTACATCATACCAATACTACCATCACACCTATGAAAATTAACAGTAATTCCATTAATTATAGATTTTAAGTTTTCTACAATGTTGTTTTCAATGATACTCTAATAAAAAATTTGTGAAACCCTGGGGGTCTATGAGAATGCAGTTTGAAAACCACTTTTCTAGAGTAATACCAAAAGAGCACAGGTCCATCTGAGAAAAAAAAAATCAGTCTTTAATTTCATCCACGACAAGTTTAATATAGAAAGAGTGAGTAACAAAGCTTGACTCTCTCTGTCTGTCACAGACCCAAACAGTATTCTATAGCCTTGAGTATCAGACCCATCACCCATTAGAATACCTACCTACGTATATACAGATACACGGTAAAGTATATGAATTGGTTAATATCCTTTAATAATTGGGGAGAAAACGGTACTTGAACAATGATTAAAATAAAATTTAAAAAAGAATAAAACATTTTAAATTAAACTTTTGAAAATAAAAAAAATAATAATTGACAAGCTGGTAAGTGTGCCTATGTGAACACTTCTATTCTCAAGGCCACAGGTTATAAATTTCGTAACAGCTCTGTTTTTACCTACTATTCTTAGGCAGATAAAAGGGTGTTTAAACAATAATTATACTTGGAACTAAGTAAGTCAGGCCAAGATACTGCATTACCAGGCTCCTGAAAACATATCAGAAACCCAAAACACTAATTCAAAAGAACATAAGCACCCCTATGTTCATTGCAGCAGCATTTGCAATTGCTAAGAGATGGAAGCAGCCCAAGTGTTCATCAGTAGATTATCCATCAGTAGATAAGTGGATCAAAAAATTATGGTACATTTACACAATGGAATACTACTAGGTCATAAAAAAGAAGAAAATTTTACCCTTTGTGACAGTATGGATGGACCTGGAGAACATTATGCTCAGTGAAGTAAGCCAGTCGGAGAAAGACAAATACCATATGATGTCACTCATATGTGGAATCTAAGGAACAAACTGAACTGACAAGCAAAACAGACACAGACTCATAGGTGGAGAACAGATGACAGCTAGTTGGGGAGGGGAGTTAGAGGGTGAAGGGATTGAGCAAAAAGAAAAAGGACTCATGGACATGGACAACAGGGTGGTGATTGCTGGGAGGAGGAGGTATAAGGGGACTAAATGGTAATGGAAGCTATAATGAAGATTATATACTTAAAAAACATATCAAAGTGTCATATCTTCTTTAAGCAGACATCATTCATCACTAAAGTAAACCAACAATTAGAATGAAAACACAGGCACTGATAGAGAAAGTGATAACCACTAAAGTAAACATTTTATTTCAGAAACATCACTTTTCAGAAAGTGACTTGCTTGGAAACTCACTTAAATGATTCCTTAAAAACTTGAAGTCAACATTCTTGGGAAATGTTGTATATTAGTGATACAAAAGTACAAGCATCTGCTCCAGTTTGCCTTGAATGGTCCTGTTTAAGTCAGTTATCTTAGTTCGGAAGGTCATTATTTGGCAATTTAGGAGTAACAATTATATACTGGGCAATGAGTATGCATGTGTGTCCTGTCCTCTACACACACACACACACACACACACACACACACACACACACCACTCTTCCTGTATTTAAGATGGGAAAAGAAACCTACCATTGCCTTCATCTTTCAGGAAAGCTGGTGACTGGCTTTTCCTGAAAACAGACACCTGAAATGGCTTTTGTTTAAAAAAAAAAAAAAAAAAAGCAAGTATTTCAAGGGTCTGGTGACAGGCAGAATATAAGGACAGGGAAGT
Source organism: Tonatia bakeri (assembly GCA_004024845.1). Lineage (NCBI taxonomy): Eukaryota > Metazoa > Chordata > Mammalia > Chiroptera > Phyllostomidae > Tonatia > Tonatia bakeri. The sequence goes on along the minus strand of PVIA01012576.1, from coordinate 17,613 downwards.
TCATTACACTAATCACAACCCACTGAGGTCCAGCTCCTGCTTCTCAAGCCTGATCTGGATGCCAAAGTTATCCCTGAAGGGCTCACTTGTGCATCTGACTGCAGGAAGGCTAGTGCTTTCTCTGTAGCCAAAGGGAGAGTCCTTCCCATTCCTATGGACTATCTCCCAAATCGTTCTAACTTACAGGGCAAGTGAAAACCAGTCACCCTGCACTTATGAACAGAGCTTAGAGACTTACTAGAGCCAGTGGCTTTCAAATATTTCTGATTTGTAACCCAAATAAGAAATATGTTTTACATGGCAACTCAGTTCTTACATACAGCATAGATACAAATCTGAGACAAACGTTTTCCAAAATAATATTGTCCTGTGATGTTTGTATTCTAATCTATTTAATTTTTTTAACATGTTGGTGCCAACTCATGAAACTAATTTCACTACCCACTGATGGGAAACGACCTGTAGTGTGAAAGACACAGTACTAGACGGCCAAGAACAAAACAAGATTTTTGCGTTAGACTGCAGTCATAGAAGATCTCTGGCTATGGCTTCATTTAGAGCTGAATAAAATCCCACTGAAATAAAGAACAAACTGCCAGTAACCAGAGGGGAAGGGTGAAGGGGATAACAAGGGAAAGAAGGGGAAGGATCCTCAAGGAACATGTATAAAGGACCCATGGACAAAGCCAAAGGGGGGTAAGATTGAAGGTGAGAGCTGGGGGTGGGTGGGGTGGGGAAAAGCGGTGGCAGGAAAGTGGAGACAACTGTATTTGAACAGCAATGAAAAAACAAAAGTAAAAAAAATTTAAATAAAATCCCACTGTTTTTTAATCAAAGGAACCTTTTGTTGTAAGATGTCCAGTTGAGATCTCAGGGCCAGCCTGGTCCAACTGTGTAATATCCTTTTCACCACTCTTCTTCAAGATCAGGTATTGCATTTTCTGTTTAATATTACTTGAATTAAAATTGGCTTTTTATTGTTGCCTGTTTGATTCCCAGTCAGGGCACATGCCTGGGTTGCCAGCCAGGTCCCCAGCTGAGGATGTGAGAGAGGCAGCTGATTGATGTTTCTCTCACACATTGATGTTTTTCTCCCTCTCATTCTCCTTCCTTTTCCTTCTCTCAAAAAGTAAATTAAAGAACAATATATTTTTAATTGGCCTTTTATTTTTTGCTTTTTATTGTATTTTTCCATTGCCATTAATTCTCCTTATAGTCCCCTTCCCCCTGCAATCACCACACACTTGTCTGTGTCCATGAGTCTTTTTTCTTTTTTTCTCGATCCCTCCACCCTCTAATCCCCTCCACTCCAGAGCTGTCAGGCTTTAAAATTACATTTTCATTGTAAGTGATTCAAACAATAATGCTTCTCCACACTTATTCCTATCTGCTGCCCAGAATAGCCAATGTAAATCCAGACAACTATCTTCCATCTTTCATGATGAATTTACGTATTACATACAACCACACACATAGCTTTTAATAACATAAATGAAATTATGTTTCATTTACTGTTTTGTGATTTGCTGTTTGAACTTAAGAGATATGCCTTTGTGAGTCAGGACACAATTTTAAAATCAGTTTATTCAGTGACTACATTTAAAAAGTAATACTTTGTTGAGGTACTACTTATATACAGTAACTGCACATAACTTCAGTACAGCTTGAAGCCCTTTTACATATGTGTACCCTTGTGTGACCTCCATCCAATCAATATATAGAACATTTCCATCATTCCAGAAAGACTCCCTTCTACCCCTTCCAGTAAATATCATCCCCACAGAGGTAACCACTGTTTTAACTTCTGATACCATGCATTCGTTTTGTCTGTTAAACTTCACATTCCTGGACTCACATAGTAGCTATTCTTCTGTGCCTGGATTATTTCATGTAACATAATATTTCTGAGATTCATTCATTTTTTACATGTATTGGTAGTTTTGTGGCTTTTTATTTTTGTTGCTGAGTGTTATTTCCACCACAATTTGGGTTGTTTCCAGTTTGGGGCTCTGTGAATATTCTTTTAGAAATCTTTCTGTGGACATATGCACTCATTTCTCTTGAGAATATGCTTATAATTGTTGGGTCATAGGTGGTGTATGTTTAGTTTTATAAGAGAGACTACCAAACATTTTCCCACAGTGACTATGCCATTTTACATTCCTATCAGCTGTGTATGGTGTTTCAGTTTTTCCAATTTCTATAAACACTTTGTATTGTCAGTCTTTAAAGTGTTAGCCATTCTGGCAGATAATATCTGCCATATTCTTTTTAATGGATGCACGTTTTCCCATTGTTGTAGCAGTTTAATTTATGTTACCAGTTCTCTATTAATGGACATTTACACTCATAGGGAAAAATTTGTACTTTAGTGGAAAACCATACATTGTTTAGAGTATGCTGTTCTTGCTTAACTGATTCTGGATTTTGCACTCTGTAAATTATATATAACTGATAGCACTGCAAAATAATTCTTACCTATAGAGATACAAATAAATTGTCTGGTGGCAACTCTACTGACTTCATGCCCCAACTGTGGAGTAAGCCAATTTTGCCTTCACTTGCACTTTCATTTTAATATTCCTAATCTATAAATGTATCTGTTCTTTGGATTGTCCTTTGAAATGGTTGTGGCATCTTACCCGTTCTCTCATTAGTAATACATTCAATAAAATCTCTAACATATGTTTACTTTAAACATATAAGAGAATCACACTTTTTTCTTTAAAAAATTATTCTTTAACACAATGTTTTCAATGTTTATCCTATTACAGAGGATGCTGTAACCCATATAGCACATTTATCTTTGTGTATAAGTCTCTCTGAAGACTAAGAAGTCCTCATGCTCTCTTGCACTCCAATCAAACCTACTTTGAAGAATGGATTTAACAAGTTTAACTACATGAAGGCACAGAGGATGATACAGGTAGAATTTAAGAGTTAAACAGGGGGAAAGATCAAATTAGGCTCAAATAAAAAAATCAGACTAATGATAGAATTTCAGGCATGATAAAGCAGGATGAATGAGAAATGGCTTTGTTTATTGGGCACCTACCACCCCCAGACCACTGTGTTAGGCACTGAAGAAAGACACAATCTTAGCCCTAAGGAAGCTCAAGCCAGAGGGGGAGATGAATATTTGAGCAATTAAGTGAAATGAAGGCAGGCTGTGAGTGCTCTAATGCACGATTGGAGGAAAGGGAGTTTATCCATCACTGGCCCTCAGGTTATGGTCTCTGAAAGCTTTCAGAGTGCCTGGAAATGATTTCACATGGAAATAGCCTTTTTATATTTGAAAGATAAAAGACAAAGTCTTGATCTTCATTCTTTTCACATAAACACACCCATTCAATAATAGAGATGTTCAGCTTTATTGCTAAGAAATATCTGAAATATTCATTAAACTGCTCCTGGCTAGATGTGGGAGTGGCACAATCTACTTGTGAGGTCCCTCATTTCTAATGACACAGAACTCCTGGGGTGTTGACAGGATTAAATGCATTAATATCTATTGTACTACTTAGGGGTTGGCTAGGAAAGCAGAACCATGCTATGTATATCAAGTATAAAGAGTTTTAACATACGAACTAGTAGTTTACAGGACTATTAAAAGAGGTAGAAAAGACAAGGTCAAAGGAGGTGCCACCAAAGGTCAAGGAAGCAGACACTGGAGACCTCAACTTGAAGCAACAAGATGGAAAATTTTTGAAACATTACTGAAAAGCTGCTGAAGAATCTCTGAAATCCCCTCATGCTACTCCCACCCATCTGCAGCACTGAAGTATGTGATTCTAGTGAGTTCTTTAAGAAGCTTCAGTAAATCTTATGTCTGTCCATGTGTCCTGGTTGTGGGGGGAAATGGGTTCTTTTTCTCCTGCCTTCAAATATTATTCAAGTTCCTTTCATCAACAAACTCTAAACCAGAACCAGACTGAGACAGGGGTTTCTAGGAAATGTGGTTCTCAGCTTCTCTTCTGCAGAGATTCTAGAAGTGGAAGGTGCTGATGCTGAGTTGAGACCTGGCACACAGCTGGAGCTCACTAAGTGGTGATCATCATCACTGCTATCCATGAAGCAGCAGCCACACTAAGCAAGAGCCCAACTTCATGGCATTTGAAAGTACTATTTTTCTCCTAGGATTTGTCCATCACCCAGCCTGCAGGCACAATGTTTGAAGACAACTGCTGAACATTTCAGTAGTATTGAAAAATATATTAAAGGATTTATAGGTTTGTCTTAACAAACCTAGAATGAAACTGAGACTTGAGATCTAGTCCTGACTTTGCTGTTGGCAGCTAGCTCTACGGTTTGGGGCAAACTGCTGAACTTTCTTCAGAGTGTTTTACTGAAAAATTCAAAAGGCTAGGATACTGAGAAGAATACGCCATCTCTGGGATGTTCTTCCCTAGAATGTATAGCCTCAGTGTAATCATAAGAACATATCAGACAAACCCAAATTGAGGGCCATTCTACAAAATGACTGACCAGTACTCTTCAAAAGTGTCAAGGTTATGAAAAACAAGGAAAGACTGAGAACTTCCACAGATTGGAGGAGACTAAGGAAACATGAGAATTAAATGCAACATGGAATTTTGAATTGAATCCTGGAAGCGGGGAAGAAAAAAAAAAGAACTTCAGTGGAAAACCTGGTGAAACACAAAGTCTGGAGTTAATAGTATCGCACCAATGTTAACTTCTGAGTTTTGATCATTGTACCATGGTTATGAAAACTATTACATTTAGGGGAAGCTGGGTGAAGGGCATATGGGAATTCTCTGTACTATTTTTGCAATCATTCTCTGAGTCCAAAATTATCCCAAAATAAAATGTTAAAAAAATAAAACTGCTATTTAAAACTGAATTCATCATTTTGCAGTGGGCCCTGCAAATTATGTAGCCAGCCCTGCATGGAAGTTTGTGAAAAACTGGATAAAACTAGTTTTGTGTGATGCAAAATAATGAAGCCACAAGAAACTGATTTCCATGAGCTTGAGGGGGACGTGGAAGAGGAAGAGAAAGAAACTGTTCCATGTGAGCAGGTGCTGTGGACAGGAATAAGGATGGCTCTGGGCCAATGATTAAAGACCTGGTAGGACAGACAGACATTTCAGCTGTTGATAGCTAAAAAAAATTTACAAGAACCTTATTATAAAGTCCTTTCCCTAGCCCCAAAACTTAGAAGCAATTGAAAAAAGAATGAAAATCCCATGCATTGGTATTCTCCCAACCTATGTCCATTTATGTCTTGGGTTCTTTACTTGCATGCCTGGGAAACTCTAAAGCTGTGAATAACTAAGGCAAAGATTGTACTCCCAGTGCATGGAGACTCAAAATAGAAATTCAGAGTGAGTCACAAAATGGAGACATGGGTCCTTCCAGACTTGCCCCACCCCACCACCCACCACCACAAGAACAACAAACAACTCATGAAGTAGACACCACTGAGAAAATGCTAAACCATAGGGTGAGGCTGAAGCACCCTGCACACAGAGACCAAGACAGACTGCTTCAGGAAGGTAGGAGATGCAACTACAGACTTACTGTGTTGCCTGGCTCCAGACCATTGCAGCATCATGTGGAGAGGTTTCCCTGGGACTCCAGTTCCTCCAGTGGGAAGACAGCTTGGGAGACAACCAGAGCCCAAGCATTGTGGATGCTTTGTGGGACCCCCTACTCTGGCCTCACCTCAGAGGGACGACAGGGAAACCTGCAGGGGTCAATCACTGGGAATCTGATTAAGACCAAGAAACAGAGGGGCTCACAACAGCCAGCACTCAGTCTTGACCACATGAGTCCCTACCTCTAGCACCCAAGTAGTAATCCCAAACAGACACTTTGCTCACCTGCAGAACCACATCAGGCTGCACTTTGGGGTGCAGGTCTGTATGATTTGGGTCCACAAACGTAATTTTACTGGTCTTAGCACCTGGTTTGCCCATACACAAGAAAGGAGCTGAATCACAGCCCCACGCTGAGGAGGACGGCTCCCAGGCCCACTGCAGCAGGGGCTGCTGGGAACACCTAGTAGCCTGCTGGAGCTGAGTGGGTGGAGCTGCTGCCTCAAGGCAAACCCAGTGCTTGGGGTTGGAAGGTTCTCCTGCTCCATCCAGGCACAGGGATGAACTCACAGGAAAGGCTGAGCATAGATTTTCACCCCTCCAGGCCAGACAGCAGGCCTGAAAAAATTGGGAGTTGCCCAGAGTACCTCACCCGGTTCCACAGAGGCAAGTGGGCTGAAACACAGCTCCCCACACTGGGACTCCCTGCCCCATCTGACCAGAAGGTCAGCAAGAACACCTTGAAGTTATGCAATCAACATAGAAATTATGTTGTTACAGAAAAATAAAGTAATATTTCTTGCTCATCTGTGTTGGTGTACTGAAATTTATACCTATCATCTATCTACCTTTCAAATTTTACTAATGATTTGAGATTACAATTATTCCATCTCAAAGTGAATGAGCAGATTCTTTTTTTATCATGGTGAAAACAGTCATCTCAAATTTAATGTATTATGAGTTAAAATACATTTCGGTGAAGAGGTAACAAGTGCTTCGCTCCTACACAAGAGTGAATGTAATCCCAGATTGCCACTTACAGAATACTGCAGAAATAGTACAGTAGTCCCCCACTCCCCTATCTGGGGTTTCAATTTCCATAGCTTCAGTTACCCGTGGTCAACCAAAGTCCAAAAATATTAAATTATTTCCAGAAAATCCCAGAAAAAAACACTTCATAAGTTCTAAATTGTGTGCCATTCTGAGTAGCTTGGTGATATCTCACACTGTCCTGCTCAGTTCCTTCCAGGACATGACTCATCCCTTTGTCCAGCATCTTCATGCTGAATCCAACCCTCCAGTTAGTCACTTAGCTATTGGTTATCAGTTATTACATCTACTGCTGCGCTATCCCAGTGCTTATGTTCAAGTAATCCTTATTTTACTTAATAATGGCTTCAAAGTACAAGAGTAGTTTAAACTTTATCATTGGTATGCATGTATAGGGAAAAAAATAAAGTCTGTCCAGAAAAAATCCAGCCATAGTTAATATAATGAGAACAGTTGGCACAACATAGATGTAACCTGGCAGCCAAGCAGAGTGGACTGGAATGTACATGTGTGAACAATGACGACTTCACTGTACTAGTCAGTGAGGGTGGTAAATGCTGTTGAGTGAGCATGTGTACTGTGTGCCCATCACATTCAAAATGACTAAGCAAGTAGAGCAATGAATATGCATCAAATTTTGTGTTAAGCTTGAACATTCTTCAATGGAAGCTGTTTGGATGATTCAGAAGGCCACAGCTATGGGCAACTGGTGATTGGCAACTGGTGAATGGCAGCTTCCCCGTGACAACAATGTGCCTGCTCATGTATTATGTCTCATGCAGAGTTTTTTGGGGAAAAATCAAATCACCCAGGTGACTCAGCCCCTCTACAGCCCAGATTTGGTGCCCTGTGACTTCTGGCTTTTCCCAAAACTAAAATAACCTTTGAAAGGGAAGAGAGTTCAGACCATTGATGAGATTCAGGAAAATACAACAGGGCAACTAATGGTGATTGGGAGAACTGTGAGAAGTCCCAAAGTGTCTAGTTTGAAGGGGGTTGAGGTTTCATTGTCCTATGTACATATTTCTTCTATCTTCTTCAATAAATGTCTCTATTTTTCATATACATAGCTGGATACCTTCTGGACAGACCTCTTATATATGGTTCAGTGGGTACTATCTGCAGTTTTAGGCAACCATTGGGGGTCTTGGAACATACCCCCGCAGATAAGAAGGGACCGAAGCACTGTATTAGATGTGGATATGGGTTATAGAGAAAGTGAAACCAGGGCTGAGAATCTAAGCCTTGATGGCCAAAATGAAACTATTAGCATATAGTTAAATAGATGTTGAAGTATAAAATATTATGTTTTAGTAACACATATTTTACGCAGGAAGGACAAAACACTTCCAAAGTTGTCAATAACTGACAATTACATCCACAATAGTAAATTTTTGTTACTGGGTTAAACTACTGTTTTGCTTATCAAGCAAGAAAGCAAACATTCTAACTGTGCCACACTGATGGATATGGCTGAAAAATATTTCATCATTAACTAAAAAAATACTATAGATGACATTAGTAAAAGTTCTATAAAATTATGCAATAAAAAATCCCAAGCATCTGTATTAAGAACATTCTAAATTTTAATTGATTTATTTGAAAAACAAAATATACTAAATATAACTCTCAAAAACAAGTCTTATAAACAGACACTTAAAGTATTTAACATTAGACTAATACAATGAAAGAATAAACCTGTGAAATTTTGGTAACATAAAAGGTCTAATTTATCATAAAATAAAATACAAAAAGAAAATACTACAGTGGTGGAAGATTTGACTTTGGATGGTCAAATGCAATATACAGATGGTGTATGATAGAATTATACACTTGAAACCTATACAACTTTATTAAGCAATGTCACCCCAATAATTTTAATAAAATACTGTAAAATAAAATTTTAAGCACCTTTATGAAATTTATTTTGCTCAATCAGTGTGATTTAGAGAGGTGATGTGTTTTCCAGGGATTCAAACCATGAGGACCACTTTAAACACTTTAAAAATAATAAAGGGCATTCTAAACTGTGCTATCCAATACAGCAGCTACTTTCAACATGTGGCTATTCCAATTTTCATTAGCTAAACTAAGATAAAACTTAAAATTTAGTTCCTCTGTTTAATTAGCCACATCTCAAGTGCTCCAGAGCCACATGTGGCTAGTAACTATTGGACAACCTAAAATCACAGAATATAATGAGAAGTTCAGTTGAACAGGGCTGGTCTCACAAGTTATATAAGCAACCATCATAATAAAGTTAACCATATAAATCTTGAAAAATTGTTGTAAACATGAACTTTTTGTTTTTGTAATTTTGCTTCTAATCCAGGGAATAGTTCAGATACCATAAAATACAAGTCAAATTTGAAATCTGCAAATACAATTTGAAATTTAATCTTGCCTAGGATATAATTTTATTTATCCACATTAGCTGTATTACCAGAAGTTTGTACAATTATTTGTGAAACTGGATGGTGAAGTCAAAGACTACCCTCAATGAAATAATCTGAATAACTTAAATCTGTCTAAATCTTGTCAGATTCTTTTTATTCATAGCGATGTATTCTTAAATTCAATTTTCTTTTATGGAATCCAAAAGTCCCTGATATACTTTTCTAAGTTAACTCTTAGCAAACTTTTGTGATAAAATATTATCAGAAGGTAATTAAAAGAATACTGTTCTTATCTGGAATCAATCTAAAGAACATAAGTCTCATCTCCAGAAAGGTTAAGTCAAACAATATGATGTCAATTCCACAAATCCCCTACTGAAGATGTAGAAGAAAACCAGCATGGGTGTTTGGGTTATATGTGAACTATACCTCCCTTTTGAATCAGTGGACCTTACATCTAAGCTTCGATCACTTGACAAATATTAGGTCTACTACCTACAAGTTCCTAAAGTCAACATCATGGTTTGCCTATCCAGCTATGGCTCTCTATCTCATTACCTGTATCTGCACTATTTGTATTCTACATTAAAACAGCAATGTAGGAGTTTACTAACATCTCCTTTATCAGAGTTTCTTATTACAATCCTGTTCGTCACTTTGCTCATGAGATGAAAAACTACACATTTTCCTCATGCAATTCCCCTTTGTATGTGGGCAGAAAAAGAACATTGGATTTTTCTTCAAGTATGAATGTAGAACTACACTGCTACTATAACAGGTTAATTTTGGAATTATAACTTGAAAAACGTACAGGATAATGCAACAATGAAAAAATGTAGAACAGCTGACATTCAAGCACTTTAATCACTATAGTCAGTATCACTTGACTCCGACTTTATTGTAGTATTTATTGTTTCGGATGGCAGTGATTCACATGTCAAATTCCCGTGTCCACCTCTACAACTACCTTTGTGGCAATTGATAGACTGCATACACAACTTCCAGTCACGTCCATTTTCTGATAGATCACATTTTGGGAAGACGGCTTGGAGAAACTCTGGTGGTAAAGTCCCAAAACATAAATTACTAAGTAATCATTTAGAGAAATTAATTTATTCAATCTTAGTTCTATTGCTATATCTGTCAAAGGATCATTAGGACTTTAATTAATTAAAACACATGGACTATAACTATTATTAAATTAGCTTAACAAACCTTTTCATCTAAGAGGATAATAATGTGAAATAGCACCATTCTTAACATCATGATAGAACAACAACATCCCATGATCTTGCTACATAATCAGCATGGAAATCCTCTGCTGCCTTCAGTACCCAATGTAAACTTTTCTTATTCTTCAATTTATCAAACATGCTATGTTATTCATTATATCAAATGGAGACATACCAAGGCTTTGCAACACACAAGAGGCTGCAGTGTGTTTCATATTTTAGAGGCAAGAAGCTATAACTGCTAAATTTGGTAGTGCTGCTTGGTTTATCACAGACAAAAGGAATGAGAGTGTTTAGATCTTGCAGTTAGAGCAGGGGTGTCAAACTCATTTTCACCAGGGGCCACAACAGCCTTGTGGTTGCCTTCAAAGGGCCAAATGTAATTTTAGGACTGTATAAATGTAACTACTCCTTAGCAGTTAAGTGAGGGTTTGGCGCTGCCGCCAGGCAGAGACAAGGTACTAGGCCAGATAAGACAAGGTGGAAGGGCCAGATTCAGCCTGTGGGTCTTGTGTTTGCCACCTGTGAGTCAGAGGAAAACTTCCATAAGGGAAGGTGACAGAGTAACACAACTCAAGGAGCACTCTTAGAGAAAGTGGAAGGACAGGCAAAGGGCAAGGTAGGGAAGAGAGGTGTTAACTACAAAAGCAAAGCTGCCTCAGATACATTTTTGGATCATTTCCTAAGCACCTTTGATCCCCTAGAAAAGGATGTGGTGATCATTACAGGCCAGCATTAGTTGCTTTTTAATAGGATTTGTTTATTAATCTCATTTGCTTTTTCTATAGGATTAATAGGCTGGGAAATTAACAAAGTTAAAAAGCTTTCATATTCAAAGGTAAGTGGTAGCCTGGAAGGAGGCTTATAGTGGTATGTCACTGGACTTGCTATCAGGCTTTATCTCATTGAACATTTTTACCAAGAAAAAAGCAGTTACAGAAAGCACGTTTGTCCCATCCTCCATAACAGCAAAGCAATGACAGATAATAGACTGGAAGACAAATAGAGCAACTGTGAAGCTTTCAACAGGCTTCAATGAGGAGGCTGAATTGGTTGGTGTTTCCCAAACTGTTCACTGAAACACTAGTTATAAAAACAATTTCTTGGGGTTCAGTTCAATTGTGCAAATGATAAAAGCTACACTTCAGAGTTAGTCCCCACTGAAAAGTCTGGGTTAACTTGAGTTTATCTGAAGTTAGTCACCAAATCAGATGGTGAAAGATTAGGAATTTATTTATATGAGGAATCACCGAAGGAAATGGAAATATTTAACTATTAAAGTGTAAGGTTTAGTAGGGAAAAGTTGGGAACAACACTCATTCTCCAATCTTCATGCTTCCACATAGAGGGATCTCTACATTAGAAAGTTTGGAAGAACTAAGCATGTATTATCAAAAATAAAGCTGATATTTTTATCTCCACCTCCAGATCCTATAGGATCTCACTTGGTTCTGAATTGAAAGTAGGGGTAGAGGCTATATTTATTACTTCCTGATGATCCAGCAGGAACTAATAGCTATCTTTAAATACTTGAAGGCCTATCACGTGAAAAGTGATTGGATCTACCCTAAGTAGCTCTGGAAGTAGAATAAATCTGTCTCACTTGAAGGGAGATAAATTGTGAGCCACTTGGAGGAAGATCTTTCTCATCACTTAGAGACCATTTAAAATGCAGAGAGCTAGCCCTGGCTGGGTTGCTCAATGGCTTGGAGCATGTTGTACACCAAAGGTTGCAGGTTCAATACCCAGTCAGGGTATATACCTAGGTTGTGGGTTTGATCCCCAGTTGGGGTGTGTATGGGAAACCAATCAATCTTTTCCTCTCTCTCTGCCCCCACCATCTTTTCATCTCTTTCTAAAATCAATAAACATATCCTCAGGTGAGGATTTAAAAAAAACATTCTAAAAATGTAGTTGACTAAAAATATAAATAAATAAATACATAAATAAATAAATAAAATTTAGTGGACTGCCATCAGTGGAAGTGTTCAAGCCAAGGGGAGGTGACTACATGTCAAAGTTGAGATAGGTAAGCTCACCATGCTCTGGGTAAGAAGTTGTTTTAGAGTACCTGTAATGTACATCTCCTATTGCTAAGATTTTACAGTTCTGCAATACATAAAAATGGATGGGAGGGCACAAGGGTTGTTCACTGATTGCAAATCTTCAGCCTCTAACTTTCTCCATATAAAGTATTCTCTAAAGAGCTCTTAAGTGATAGTGAACACTCACCAGAAAGCATCAAATAATAGTTTCTAATAAGAAATCAATACCTTTGGCTATTGACATTCTAACTTTTGACTACTAATTTCCAGAAGTGGTCCCCCCAAGTAATAAAATCTTAAGATAAGGAATTATATTAATAGAAAAATAAACCATTTATTCAATGGGACACCAATCAGCAGTTAAAATGCATGAAGTATATCTCTAAAACATAATGTCAAGTGAAAAAATTCACTGAAGGATATATACTGTACATCCCATTTATGTACATTAAAACAACTAAAGAACAATATCATGTATTAGTTATGGGTCTATTAACACAGGTAAAAAAGTATAAAATATGCATGGGGATAATAGGTCCAACTCCAAGATTGTGATTACTTCTGTGGAGAAAGAGAGGGAAAAAAATGATGGGATGGAGTTTTAATGATATCAATAATGATTTATTATTTAAAAAAAACTTGGAGCAGCCCTGGTTGGTGTAGCTCAGTAGATTAAGCATTGGGGTGCAAACCAAAAGGTCACCAGTTCAATTCCCAGTCAGGGCACATGCCTGGGTTGTAGGCCAAGTCCCCAGTAGGGAACATGGGGGAGGCAACCTATGGATGTTTCCTTTGCACATCAATGTCTGTCTCCCTCCCTTCCCCTCTCTCTAAAAAATAAAGAGGGGGAAGGATCAAGTCATGTACAAAGGACCTATGGACAAGGAAAATGGGGTGGGAATTGTCTTTGGGAGCGGGGGTTAGATGGGGCAGGAGAGAGCAACTGGGAGGAAAATGGGGACAACTGTAACTGAACAACAATAAAAAAAGAAGTTAAAGCTACACTCAGAAAAAGAACTTTTGTTAAGTCATCATAAAAGAAATGTGATTTACTAGCAAAAACAATCTTAAAAAAATACTTGGGGCACAAAAAGCAAAATGTTGATATCTGTACTGGGTAAACAGATGTTTACTATTTTACTATATTAGTTTCTGTAATTTCTTGAAAAATATTTTTATTGTTATTCTATTACAGTTGTCCCCATTTTTCCCCCTTTGCCCTCCTCCACCCAACCCACCCCCCGCTCCCACAGTCAATCCCTACACTGTTGTCCGTGTCCATGGGTCATTCAGACCTGTTCCTTGACTAGTCCCTTCCCCTTCTATATGTTTCTGAGACATTATACTGAACTGACACTTCTAAAGCAATGTCGGGAGTCATAAAGCCCAGTCTTTCTATGAGTAAAGAAATCTCCTCTCATATCTGATCAGTCAGCATTTGCTTTAAGTCCTTTCATTCTCCAAGTTCATTTTCTCCTTACATTAAAGTAAAATATGCTTTCTTGCCACCTTCTCCTCCTTGAACCTGGCTCTGCCCCCCAGGATAACAATGATTCTACTGTATTCTCTCTGCTGAAATAACTCACATGGCTGCCTTTCTTCAAAGGACTACTCTTTTGAGTCTTATAGGAAATTCATTAAAATATGCCCTATGTGGATAGTATGTCAAAGTCATGCTAAATATTTCTCACTGCAAAAGACATCTTGATTTGTAATATAACTCAATTAAGAGATAAAGTGAAATAATACTTTTAGTCTACTTTAAGGAATTAATTTAGTCTAGATATTTAACTATAAAAGTCATTTTTTACTCCTCACTTAAAATTTTTTTCATTAGAAAGACTATTTCTTCTATAAACACTTTCTTTCCAAATTGGTTACAAACTCTGTGTTCTTTTTTTACTTCAAGTAAGAGGAACTGGGTTTTGTTTTTTTGCCCTGAGTGTTAACTCAGTGATGTTCAAATTGCAAGCTGTGACCAAATACTAGGTCATGACATCAGTGATAGCAGCACTTTCAAAAATGCAATAGAATAGAAAAAATAGAATAGAATATAACTCTTATAGAAAGAGTAATTATCGTTTGTGAAAATTTTACTTCAGTTTTTAAAAACTCACATACATGTACTGAATTACAACATAACATGCATTTCTTACTATGGGTTGCAGTAAAAATAAAGTTTGAAAACAATTGGATTAGATGCTTAGCAAATGCTTAAGAAAGATGCTATAAGCCAGGTTTCTTTAGCTTAGACTGAAACATGAGTTTTGTTCAAATTTGTTGGATTTGAAATGTGTGATAATGAAGGTAGGAACCAACTGAGATCAGGCTGGGGCTCAGAACTATGTCTGCTGGGTCCCACTGACACAAATAAGAACTATTTTGTTTCCTGCTTCATCCAAATGTAAGATTTCAAACAACTGTTTTTGGAAGCTTTATTTCTTCATCTCTATATGTCAAGACTATACCATGCTCATGTGCACAAGAAAAAAACTGGCAAATTAGCCTGCTGTGCTATTGTTGACACTTCTACAAATTGACAAAACCCAGCAGCTTCGACCTTGATCCTCAGTAAATGAAGGTGTTTGAGTTTCCAAATTCCTGGCAGTCCATACCAGGGAGCCACAGTCAATAATGCCTTCCTGTTCTAATAATGCCATTCAAAACAGAGCAATTAGCCCTGAGCACCCAAATGCAAAAAGAAACACAATTCATAAACTTGCTCCCTGTTATGTCCTAAGGAGCCATATATAAGAGCTCCCTCTCCTCAGAACACACACAGACTGAATGGATTTTTCTTTTTGCCCTTCTCTACCACAATTGGCACTTATTTATTCTCACATACTCAGTATGTACAAACCTCGGAGAGCACTGATCTTATTGAAGTTAACGGCACATATGCCATGCCACAGATTGCCACAGACGTCACTTTTTAGTAGAACTTCCTCTGGAAACAGGTGGCTCATAAGGTATGTGGCTGACATCTCTGGGGAAGCCTTCCTTTTTGCCACCATCAGTACTGACTGTGATAACTTTATATTTCTACTTGGATTTCCAATATAATCTAGAAACAAAAGAAAAAGATGTCAATTTTTGTGGTAGATGTTAGGCTCATGTTTTTAAACAGGCTATAACAAAAAGGCAGATTCTTCTGAATTTTCAGGTTCAAGAATTTGATAGACTAAAAAATGAAAGCTTTTAAGTTTTTAGTGTATCATGAGACACTGTGAGAAATGAGATAGGAATCACTGCTGGTGTGATTACACGTTCTCTGTTGGTTTAAGAGGACAAGTCAGTGATCTAGTACCATTTAGGTCAGTTTTACATTATATTAAATAACAAATTCTAAGTCATTTTAATGACTTGTTTTCCTACTTACAAAAAAGGCCTTTTTAAAAATAAGCACCATGATTCTTACTGAAATGTTTATAAATTTTTAAATGCAGGTTTTCTATTTGGTATTAAACTCATTTAAAAATCAACAAACTCACCTTAATATCATACTTTAGATAACTTATTTGAACTGAAAATTAAATTTTAAGATTGTTTTCATTTCTCAATTTTATAACCTCACCATTACCAACTTTCTTCAATCCATAGTGATTCAAATTAACCATACTTGAAACATATTGTATGTTACATATAATAAAAAAAAATTTGTTAAAAATATATTAGAGTAATATAATCTGATTCTTATAAGTCAAGAAGTATAGTTTTCATCTTGAACATCCATCATTTAATGGGTGGCAGTATAAATTGTCAAATGCCCCAGACCTAATATTTACCAAAAGAGATGAAATTACTTAAAAATTTACTCAGTGGGTCTAAAGATGTAACTCTAGAAAATTAACTTGGCAATATTAATGAGGGGCCAGAAAAGAGTTAATATTCTTTAACTTGGTAATTCAAACTCTGAGAACCTCACTTAAGAAAAGAATCTACCTTGGTACTGTTGCTCAGTGGATTGAGCTCCAGCCTGAGAACCAAAGGGTCCCTGGTTCAATTCCCAGTCAGGGCACATGCCTAGGTTGTGGACCAGGTCCCCAGTAGGGGGCATACAAGAGGAAACCACACAAATAATGTTTCCCTCCACCCACCTCTTCCCCTCTGTCTAAAAATAAATAAATAAAATATTTTTAAGGTTTTATTTATTTTTAGAGAGGGGAAGGGAGGGAGAAAGAGAGGGATAGAAACATCAATGCCTGGCTGCCTCTCACATGGCCCCCACTGGGGACCCAGCCTGCAACCTAGGCATGTACCCTGACTGGGAATTTGAACCAGTGACCCTTTGGTTCACAGCCTGAGCCCAATCCACTGAGCTACACCAGCCAGGGCAATAAAATTTTTTTTTAAAAAAGAAAAGAATCCAAAATGTGTAAAAAAGTTACACAAATGAAGTTGAGGGCTTATGACAGCATCATCTGCATAACTGATAATCCCACCCAAAAAATGCAACAACAAAAAGAGGAAGGTAGTTAAATAAATTATGGTACACTTACTCTAATATTGTATACCTATACAATGTTATATATCTGTTAAAAGATTGGAGATTCTTAAGGAAAAACACACATGTCATGTTTTAAAAGAAGAGTTATTATATGGACACCATAATGTTTTAAAAGATTTATAAGAAAAAGTGGAATAAAATTAAAACAGCCACAATAGTTTTTTAAAGTATCTTGGTCTTCCCTCCTAAATATTTTCCTTTTTTTCACATAAAATGGTATAATTGACTACATATAAACTGGGGCAGCTGCCTGGCTCACAATGTACTTAGTTGCCCTGTCCTCTGGTTCTAGCTAAGTCAGTGTCAGAGACCTATGACCCAACCTCTCCAAATCAGATTATTTTTCCTGGGAGTCTGAACAGTGAAATGAGAGAAACCTAGAACCTAGACACCATGGAAGCTACAGACATAGAGCCCCCCATTCTGGCTCCTGCCTGTGGTTCAGTTTGTTCTTTGCTTCTTTAAAAATAGGAGCTATTCATCCAGTGATTTTTGTTGTGGTGGTTTAATTTGGCTGAAGTTTGTTTCTGTCATGCACAATCTTAACAAATATAGTAGTTATATTATTTTTAAAATGGAAAAACATACTATAAAGATTTATCATTTAAACAACAAGTATTGGTGAAGATGTGGAGAAAAGGGAACCCTCATGCACTGTGGGTGGGAATGCACGCTGGTGCAGCCACTGTAGAATGCAGTTTGGAGTTATCTCAAAAAATTAAAAATGGAACTGACTTATGAACCAGTAAACCCACTTTTGGGAATATACCCAAAGAAACCCAAAATACTGATTTGAAAGAATATATGCACCCCTATATTCATTGC
>PVIA01012575.1:0-37078 GCA_004024845.1 Tonatia bakeri | reverse complement strand
CAGCCTGTATGAATATTTCTTTAACTCCTTGGTTGTTGGAATTCAATACAGTTTGATTTTCTGGAAGTTCTGGTTATTTTTTGCTTTTATATTTGTTGTTGTCCTTCTTTTGGTTGTGTGAGGAGCCAAACTGTATCTACCTATGTCTCCATCTTCACCAGAAGTGGGCAGATACACTCATTTTATATATCACAAGAAGAAGAGTTCTGAATTATAAAATTATACCATGTCCTTGACTATAACATACACATGATTTTGAGGTGAAAATAATTGAAAATCAATACATCTTGGAATTGAAATGTGCTGATCTATGTCTTCATGGAGCTCAATTTGAAGAGTTCTGAGGTTGTGTTGGTAAAATGTTAGTGTCCTATTTTACTGTCTTATTAGTGACAAGGATGCTGTGTGGGGGTTAGCAGCTTGGAATTTAGAAAATGGGATAACCTGCAGGCATTCCAGCCTCCTGGGCTCCATGTGACACCTTCTCCAGGTGGGACAGGGTGCTTAGGATGCATTTTGTCATGACAGTGGCTGGAAGCCTGGGAAGAATAGGTTCCTGCACAGTGAACACACACCTCTGCCTGAAACCCCTGGGAAACATGAAGCTAGGAGTCAATTCACATGGGAAATGAGAGCTAAAACCTGCATGTGATGCCTTGTTGGTCTTTAAGCATTTGAAGAAACTCCAAGGCCTATGCAGTGTGGGTACGGTCACCACTGAGATCAACCTTGTCCACTCACAGATGAGTTCAGCCACAAAAGGTTCTTACAGTTAAGAAAACTATGCAAAACTTGAAGCAAAACAAGCTCACTTTCAAAGTCATACTTGGGATTCTAAGCCTACTGAAGAGTCATCTGTGATGTCATTTTGTTCGACTCTTTTCTTTTGATTAAGGCCCAGACTCTATAAAGTCAGATGCAGAACTTGTGGAAGATTGATATTTGTTTGGTAGAAAAGATATCCCCAAAGATTTTGGTTTTATTGCCCTGTACATCTTTAGCCAGTTTTGCATTAGGTTGAACTATATGAACTTGCAATGCTGGAAGGTCAACAATTGTTGAATATCAACAATATCAAACCTTTGCAAGGTTTCTGTATCTAACCCTGCAAAGGTAGATACACAAAGCTGGCTAACAACAGGTACTTGAGCCAGTTCAAGATAGGATTCTTTTGTCCACTGCTATTTACCTGTCTCTGCTACCTGATTTTTCTTTCATACATTTAGTGAATCTTTGATACATACTCATTATGGATTTGTATAAGAATTATGTTTTTCACTTTTTGAAAATTATCTGTGAAGTCTATCCATTTGGAAGAGCTCTCCATTCTAAGAGGCTTGACAACTCTGTGACCTTGGCCTCCTGTGTAGGGGAATGGGGGTGGGTTGCTTAACCTCTCTGGACTTCATTTTCCTCAAGCATTAAATAGATCAATGGCTTTCTAACATTCTTCTGGCTCAAACTTTTGGTGATTGTCAGGTGTCCTTTGCTTTTCCAGAATGCGGTGGCATGAACGCTATAGTCGTAATCACTTCCCTTTATCACCTCCAGTTTCCTATTAAACAACTGTCTCCAACAGGCTCTCTCTAAGCACTGGAGGAGAAATGATGCCTCCCTCTTTCAGGAAGTCAATCTCAATGTATATATCAACAATTCAAGTATGAAAACTATTGAATTCAGCATTTCTAATTCTAGGAATTGACCCAAAGAAATAATCAGATAATGTATAAAAGAATGTTCTTGGCAACATCATTTATAATAGTGAACAATGGAAAAAGAACTAAATTTAACAACAGGACTCATCAAAGTGTGGTAGAGCAATATACTGTAGAATACTATACAGCCATTAACATTGTGATCCTGTTATATATTCATTGATACATACAATGAGTGTCATATATCAATAGATTAAAAAATAAAGTATAGTAAAAAATATAAATATAGTAAAAAAAAGTTGCAAAACAGTATGTACTCTCTAAGTCCACTCATGTAACATATTCATCTATGGGTTTATATAATATAATAGATTATATAATAATAGATAATAATTATATAATTGATAATAATTATTATAATAGATAATAATTATATAATATAATTACAAACAACAAAATTCTGGATACACCAGCATCAAGATACTCACAGGGCTCATTTCCAGGTAGAGCAATTAGAGGCAGTACAATGCAGGTGATGTTCTCTTCCTTTTTTACATGTTCTCATTTTTCTATAAGCTTTTTTTAAAAAGGAAAATTAGCTATTTTAATTTTTGGAAAAATAAAAGAATAATTTGATGGGTGGAATTCATATAGAACCTGGAGTTATGAGCATAGCAATTAAACTAGTTTTCTTCAGAACTCCTGGGTTTGGTGATAAAAATTTGACTATAGGTGCTTAAATTTACCAAATGTAATTGCCAGCAGGATTTATAGCTCTTGTTTGGTGTGGACCTTGATAAATCTAAGGAAATAAGATATTCTGCCAATTATTATGGTTGAACTTTGAATTACATTTATCACTCGCAAAGGCCAGGGCCTTGCTATCATTCAGAGTTATACCTCACCTATCCAGTCTATCTTTTTTTTTTTTTTTATTAACAAATCTACTCAATTACATATCAGGGGCTGACTTCTATATGGATCAAAGCCACTTCTCATTCTAAAACATCAGTTACATAAGAAAGTTTTCTCTCTTTTTTTCTAGTTACAAAAAACAGTAAGCTCCAAGCTGTAAATTCTCTGTATTCCATTGCTTCTACTCAACTCACTCCAAATACCTACTGATTTCAAATGCACTGAGACAGTTGGGGTATGTTTTTAAAGTAGCATTTCCTCAAATGTTTTTCACCCAATGCTAGCAGTGTAGGATGCGAACAGGCATGATTTTCAAACACGGTGTTAACTGCTCCAATACCACTGCAAACATCCAATGACTGGGCTAAACATTGAATAAACAAGGTCACTGTGGACTCCTCAAGATCTTTTAAGATGCTGGTGTGCTAAGTAGGCCTCCAGGAGTGTGCAGGATTCCACAGACCTACTGACCTCAGGACTCTTCCTTGATGATCATTGTGGGGAGTAGAGTTCTGCAGACACCCTTAAAGAAATCTGGGGGTGATAACTGGTGCATTTGTAATTTCAGGGGTTTTTTTGAATTAATAGAGGATTCAAAGGGAATCCTCTAATTAGGATTCAAAGGGAAAGGAGTTGTAGAGTAGGTATGAACCTACAACTCACAATATTAAAATGAAATGTTTGAAATAGACTATTAAATTTTTTTTTCTCTAAGTTGGGTATGATAGTATCCCCTGAGCATATATATTTAGTTTAGGGAAGGAAGAAGGCAGAGGGATTATGAAAAGGGAATATGAATTATAAAAAATGTAATGTTTGGTCATTTTCAGTCTTGTGAAGATGATTAGGAACTCTGAGGGGATGAATCACTGAGGCTTCGAAACTTACTAAAATTCAAAGGGTTTGCTCATCAGGAACAGAACTTTGGTGCAAAATATGCTCAGACTTACTTGTCTCAAAATATCAGACAGGATACATGTAGCAGATACTGTTAACGCCTTCCCTGAAACTCTGGGAGGTCGCTGCTCCATTATGCTGTGATGGCTTTTTACTGCAAGCCCCTGGAAGTCTCTGCCCAAGGCTTGTGCATATTCTGTGCCTGGATAAGCTCAGAGCAGGATGAGACTTGGTGCATAAATACCACAGCTTTATTGCCCTGGGAGGGACAACTCCAACCCTTGTTACAATTTCCCAGAGGTCTCCAGTAGGACTGAGCCCCAGCAGCTGCCTTCTCTTCTGTGTCATTTCCCTACTTCACCACCTCAGTTTCCTATGATCATCTCCCAAACAGATGACTGGTATTCATATCCTGTCTCCAAATCTGCTCTGGGGAACCCACCCAATGTTTTTCTTTTTGCTATAAATTCACTTGGGAATCTTTCTAAAATGCAGGTCCTGATTCCTAGGTGTGGGGCAGGGCCAGAGATTCTGCATGTGTGGACTGATAGCCCATACATGGGGGCAAGGCTCTTGTGGTCTGCGAAAGCCCTGAGGACAAGACCAATTCTTTTGCATGTTGGTATATCTAGGGTAATGTTTTACGGGCCACATAGTGGATGCTGAATATATATTGGTTAATACTTCAATTTCTAATTTAATTCAGCTCCCAACCGCAAAAAGGGAACAGCTAGTATTTAGTGCAAACTCACAAAGAAAAGTCCTTCTGATTGATGGGAAAGTATATACTGGGAAACCAAAAATTTGGTAATGTGAGTCATGGTCAGCTCACACTTGTGGCAGTTCTGCTCCTTTTAGGGTAATAGGTTAAACACATATAAAAAGATGTATAAGACATTGCTGTCCTTGTCCCAAGAAAGGCTTACATGTGATTGGGAAGGTAAGACAAAGAAAAATAACAAGAATCACGTGTCTAGTGAGTGATTAGAGATGGTAGTAACACTGATAACTTTAATTTGCTTGACCTAACTCACTGATGTCCCAGTAAAGCCTTTCTGATCACTGACTAGACTGCGCTGTTACTAAAGCCATTTGCCTTTCCCAGTCAGCAGAGGCTGCTGAATTTTGCAAGAGGGGCTCAAGTTTAATTTCAGTTCTAGCATGCGCTCACCACAACACACATGCACACATGTCTTGTTGGGTGATGCATCCCTTATCAAGAAGTTTTAATATCCTTACTCAAGGCAAAAGAACTAAGAACATGTTCTTTAATAAGAGACTCCAACCCACTTCATAAGCAGCATTACTTACAATAGCTAAAAGGGGGAAGCAACACAAATGTTCATCAGTGGAAGAACAGATAAACAAAATGTAGTACGTACATACAATGGAACATTAATCAGCCTTAAAAAGAAAGGAAATTCTGACACATGCTACAACATATATGAATCTTGAGGACATTATTTTGAGTCAAATAAGCCAGGCACAAAAGGGTAAGTATTGTATGATTCCACTTATATGAGATCCCTATAATACACAAATCCATAAATACAGAAAGTAGAAGGGTGGCTGGCAGTGGCTAGGAGAACGAGGAAGAAGTTAATGTTTAAAGGGTATAGAGTTTCAGTCTGAGAAGGTGAGCAAGTGCTGGAGATGAATGATAGTGATGGTTGCAAAACAATCTGAATGTCCTTAATGCCACAGAGTTATACACTTAAAAGTGGTTAAAATGGTAAATTATGTTTTAAGATTTTATTTATTTATTTTTAGAGAGAGAGGAAGGGAGGGAGAAAGAGTGGGAGAGAAACATCAATGTGTTTCAATGTGTGGTTGCCTCTAGCGCACCCCCTACTGGGGACCTGACCTGCAACCCAGACATGTGCCCTGACTGGGAATCAAAGTGGTGACCCCTTGCTTCACAGGCTGGCACTCAATCCACTGAGCCACACCAGCCAGGGTGGTAAATTTTATATTATGCATGTTTTACCACAATTAAGAAAAAAAACATAATCCATAAAAGTCAGAAAATAGGGTATCAGAGTTTTTTGTTTTGTTTTTTACGATACATACTCTAGAGACAATCTTTGGAAGAAATAATTTACAATAACGCAGCTCCAGCTTGTAAGACCTGGGGTCCCCTAAGAAGGCAACAGTCATCTAAAGCAAAGCTCAAAGAGGGCCCTAAATGTGGAAAGGTTCTTGATAGCATTGATTCAATATACACAGACTGAGGGCCCTGGGATAGCAGATTCAGACAGTGCCTCTTGATGCCAGGGATAAACTAAGATGGGGGAATGATGGTGGGAGGGAGGTACAGGGCAGAGGGGAATAAAGGGGAGAAAAAATGGGACAACTATAATAGCAAAATCAATAAAACATTTAAAAAATGCTACACCCTCAGCCAAGCCTTTCCCATGCCTCGGCCTCTTTTCCTGAGGATATCAAATGTTTACGATGGATATGAAGGGCCTGCTATTTACATACAATGATGGTTAGGAATGGCCATCCCAGCAAAGGATGCCAGGAATTTTTCTAATGTTCAATGAGCCTCCTGGAATCAGACAGCTGGCTGAGATGCCAAGGAGGAAAGACACATCCTTACAATCAGATCTGGAGACCTGAGGTCAGGTCTGGAGCTGGAGAGCTGGATTCAACCCCACACGTTTTTTTTCTGTCTGTGAGCAATGCCTGAGAGCTCCCACTGTTTGGGATCAGGACATTTTGGTTCAGATGAGACATCTGTCTGTGGTCCAGTTGATGGGTGATTGAGGAAGACTCCTGTAGTTAAAGCTGGAGTTTTAGAATCTGCTTTTAATGTTCAGGGTAACTCAATCATCCTAACATATTGGATGATTTTTTAGAATATTTTATTTATTCATTTTTAGAGAGAGGGGAAGAGAAGGAGAGAAATATCAATGTGCAGTTGCCTCTCCCACGTCCCATATTGGGAACCTGCCCCAAAACCCAGCCATGTGCCCTGACTGGGAATCGAACTGGTGACCCTTTGGTTCACAGCCCACGCTCAATCCACTGAGCACACCAGCCAGGGGATTTTTTTTTTTAACTCTGAAATAGGTGCAAGGGGCCGCAGGAATCTACAGGATGAGGTAGTAAAAGCTGAATTAAAAGGGATCCCTGCGAGACCTTCAGTCAAAGCCATGGTCATCCCATGTGGCCTGGAGTCAAGGCCATAGCTACATGCCCATGCTCTGGGCTCATGTCTTGAGAACAGTGTGTTTTGGTAACCATGACATCGATGCTTCTGACATCATCTGTAAGCACCATTTAGAACCAGTACAGCTATGTTGTTTGTGAATTTTCATTAACACGGATACTGATGCAAGCTCTTTCTGTGTGCATGTTACATTTCAACACAAAGGTAAACATGTAATAAAATAAAATGAATAAACAGTGCCATTGGTAGACTAAAGAATCATGACACTTTTTTATGGTTTTTCTTTTACATATTTTAAGTATTTTTTATTGATTATGCTATTATAGTTTTCCCAATTTTCCCCCCTTTCTCCCCTCCACTCTACCCCCTCAACCCTCCAGCATTCCTCCTACCTTAGTTCATGTCCATGGGTTGTACATATAAGGTCTTTGAGTCTTCTGTTCCCTATACCATTTTTTATATCTCCCTGTGTATTTTATGCCTACTAATTATGCTTCTTCTTCCCTGTACCTTTCCCCCATTCGCACTGAAATCCCTCTGTGTGATGTCCATTTCTCTGGTTCTGTTTCTGTTCTGGTTGTTTGCTTAGTTTTTGTTTTCATTGTTTTTCTTTTCTTTTAGGTTCATTTGTCACTAGTTGTGAATTTGTTGTTCACAACTTTTACTGTTCATAGTTTTGATCTTCTTTTTCTTAGATAAGTTCCTTTAACATTTCACATAATAAGGGCTTGGTGATAATGAACTCCTTTAACTTAACTGGGAAGCACTTTATCTGCCCTTCCATTCTAAATGAAAGCTTTGCTAGATACAGTAATCTAGGATATAGGGCCTTGTCTTTCATGACTTCAAATACTTCTTTCCAGCCCCTTCTTGCCTGAAAGGTTTCTTTTGAGAAATCAGTTGATATCCTAATGGGCACTCCTTTGTAGGTAACTCTCTCCTTTCCTCTTGCTTCTTTTAGGATTTTCACTTTGTCTTTAATCTTGGGTAACTTAATGATGATGTGCCTTGGCATGTTCCTCTTTGGGTCCAACTTCTTTGGGACTCTGTGGGCTTCCTGAACTTCCTGGAAGTCTATTTCCTTTGCCAGATTGGGGAAGTTTTCTTTCATTATTTGTTCAAATAAGTTTTTGATTTCTTGCTGTTGTTGTTCTCCTTCTGGCACCTCTATAATTTGGATATTGGAACGTTTCAGGCTGTCCTAGAGATTCCTCAGCCTTTCTCCATTTTTTTTGGGGGGTGGGGTGGGTGGGATTCTTGTTTCTTCATTCTGATCCGGTTGGATATTTCTTTCTTTCTTTTGTCCAAATCATTGCTTTGAGTCCTGGTTTCCTTTCTGTCACTGTTAGTTCCCTGAATATTTTGCTTTATTCCATTTTGGGTATCTTTCATTTTTCCACCAAGCTCAATCAGTCCTGTGAGCATTTTGATTACCAGGGCTTTGAATTCTCTATCAGATAGAGAATCTTCTGGCTATTTCCTCATTGCTTAATTCTGAGGTTTTGCTCTATTCTTTCATTTGGGCCATATTTCTTTGTCTTGGTGCACCTGATAGGTTGTAAGGGGCGGGGCCTTAGGTATTCAATGGGCAGGGCAACCCTCCTGGCTGCACTGCCTGTGGGGGAGGGGCCAGAGAGGGAACAGCGCAGCTCATCTGCTCATCTTTAGTGCACTTTCCCACAGACTCTCCTGTCAGGCTGGAGGTATCTCTCACTGGGGCAACACCAACCTTAGCCCACAGTCAGTTCTGAGTTTCACTATTCCCCTTAAGTCAGGCCCTCCTACACAGCCCACCAAGCTCCGCACACAGTCCCTTCCCGTTGGCCTGCCACCACTGGGTGATTTTTCTGAGTTGGCTGGCAAAGTCCACATCCTTACTGGTCTGGTTGATTTTAATTCCTTGGTTGTTGGAGTTCCATGCAGTTTGATTTTCTGGAACTTTTGGTTGTTTATTGATTTTAGATGGGTAGATATCCTCCTTTGGTTGTGCAAGGAAGCAAAGGGTTTCTACCTATGCCTCTATCTTGGCCAGAACTCAGAGTCATGACACTTAAATCTATGGATGAACCTGGGTTGGATCTAAAATGATGGTAAAGGACATAACTGGGGTAATTACTGCGAACTGACTGAGGGCTTGAGGACAGTGTTGTGTCAATGTTTAATTTCTTAGTTTTGCTTCTTTTATAGTGATTATATAAGAGATTGTCCTTCCTCGTAGAAAATACACACTAAAGGATTTAAATGGGCATGATGTCTCCACTGTATTCTCAAGAGGTTCAGAAATTATATGACATATGTTTATGGGATATTTACATACTTATACAATGTGTGTGGGAGAGAGATAATGCTAAGGCAAATGGGGCAAATGTAAATAATTGGTGATTGTGGACCTGGAGCAACAGATGTATAGAAGTCCCTTGTATTATTCTTACAACATTTACATAAATTTGAAATGATATAGGACAGATTTACATGAAAGTATATAATACAAGAAATCCTTTGCACTATTCTTGCAAATCTTCTGTAAATCTGAAATTATATCAATGAAAACCTCCTCCCTGACCCCCAAGGTGGAAAAAATTAAAATGAGGAACATGGGAATGAAAAGCAGGCTTCCAGAGATCACTTCCCTAATTCCTTCTAGCACATCTCCAAAGCTCACTCTGTACATCCTTATTGTTAGGAAATCTCTCCTTTGGAAAATTTGGTCAGCTCCGTTCCTTGTCTTCAAAATCTGGATCCATGTGTTCCTGGAACACAAGCCAGAGGAAGTGCGCCTCAGGGAGCTGCACCTCTTCCTGAAAAAGGCTGCTGGGCTCCAAGGCCTGGCTCTGCCATGACCCCTGTGCACACCAACCACACCCAGCTGAGCCTCTTCCCCAGGGCTCCTGATTAGGGCCCTGGGGAAGCCAACGCTCAGTGGCCACCAGGCAGGCCAACAGAGCTTACAGATGAGTGCTGGAACCACAGAGCCCCAACTGGAAGGCCCACTTGGGCTCCTGTTACCTGTGGGACTTGTGGGGCAAGACAGCTCCTTCCCTGAGCCTCAGTTTCTTCATCTATAAAGGAAGTGATGATAAATTTGTAGGAGGGTGAAAGGGAGCTACCATAAGGAAGGTATCTGACACATCCATGAGCAAAAAGCCCCAACCAAAGTCAGCCCACGCCAGTGGTTGGTAGGGGCTGCTGAGAGTGTGCTGTGGTGCAACACATAGGGGCATGCACGTGCTGAAAAATGCTCATCTTCGACGGACTAACCCAGCACTTGACTGTCCAGTCTGCAGAAATAAAAACATTTTAATTTCATCAGACTTAACTTTTGTTTCACTCAGAAAAAATAAAAAAATATTTTTATGTACCAGTGGCGGTGGCAGGTCAAAATATTTTAGTATTTAGAAACTCTAAAGGCATTTTATGTAGTCTAGGAGGTAGGGTAGGAATGGATTTGGGGGTGAGTGTTGGGGTGGAGAAGAGAGTGAGTGGGGTTCAAAGGGAAAATTATAAAAGAGGCTGCTGTGGTGACAGGTATATTTGTTTCATGTTCCTTATTAGGTCACTAGCAAAAAGTTGGGAACAGGCAGTGTTCTCTGTGTGTATTTTTTCCTGTCACCCACACCCCAAGTCCAGCTTCGACAAATAGTAGATATTTAACAAATGACCACAATTCTCTTGGAATAGAAGGGAAGGTGGGGTGCTAACTTCTGCCTGGGCGTAATTTCTGCCTCTCCAGTTTGATTCTGAAAAGCTTTGAAGTTTTAAACTTGAAGCCTTAGTTAATAAACAAAGATGTCCTTGGATTCTGTGAATTGTTCTCAACCCTCGTTCATTTGCACCAGGAATGAGAGACTCATTCCACAGCATTATTCTAGTTGCCAGAGAGTTATTTTACCCCTTCCCTTTGATGTCCAAAATCTTTCCCAAGTTCCTGTGTATAAAGTATAACATATCACTTCTTGAATGAAGCCTTATTAGGTCTTTAAGTACAGCACTATGAGTGTGATGTGCAGGGAACAGACGGAATTTGTCCTAACTTTGGGAAAGTCTCAGGAAGTCCATGTCACAGGAAAGGTAAAGTACACTTTGCTTACCAACTCAGCTGATGGTAACGAGTGGCCTTCTCTGCAGCAAGTACCATCCATTGTGCCATTTAATCCTCACTTTGTCCTTGTGTGACAGTACAGAGGCTTTTGATACTTTTATTTTACAGATAAGGAAACTGAGGCTGAGAGGTGTTTTTCACATCAAGGATCTGGTAATGGCTGCAACAAAGTTTGGCAGCCAGGGTTCTCAGACTTACAAACCCACAATATTTCCACCAGTATTTCCCCAGGTGGGGTACACAGCTCTGAAGCACTAGAAGTAATACTGGGCTGAATTAATTGGAAAGGTCAATGTGTGTACTTCTAGAAAGGCCTTGATGGCTGTCCCCAGGATGAACTTACCAGCTTCATCTTGGACTCTCGAGGCTCTTCCAGAACCTACTTCCCTCCTCTCTAATCTCAGCCTTCCTGTATGTACTTTGGCTTTTAGGTGTTTTCTTTCCTCTGCTGGTAAACAGCACATGAGGTTGCTCTCAGTGTCTGGCTGAAGGCTTTACCAGAAGCCATGGCTTCCAGGGTGTGGAAGTTTTCCTGGAGAGAGCTCAGGGCAACACCCAGCTGCATATCTAGAGCTGCTCCTCACATGGTTATGGAGCCACTGATCGGGAGGAAGTCACTCCATTGTACATGTGCTATCGGAGGTCCCTGGTGGCCTCTGGACATAATCATTTGTTTTGTCTTGTGTTTTGCTTTGTCCAGCTCGCTTCACATAGGTTTTACTGTTAAAATAGTTTCAACATTTAAACATAAGGAATATTTCATGCACAAATCAGGAGATTAACATAAAAACCCAAGTTCAAAGGTTCTAGCTTCTTGATAATTAGAAACACTGGGCTGCCGTGATGTTGCTGTCTTTATTTATTTATTTATTTATTTATTTATTTATTTTAAAGTTTGGCCCTGGGAGGTGTGGCTCAGTGGACTGAGTACAAGCCTGCAAACCAAAGCGTTGCCCTTTTGATTCCAAGTCAGTGCACATGCCTGGGCTGCAGGCTAGGTCCCCAGTAGGGGGTGTGCAAGAGGCAACCACATACTTTTGTTTCTCTCCCTCTCTTTCTCCCTCCTTTTCCCTCTCTAAAAATAAAAATAAATAAAATCTTTTAAAAAATAAAATTACTTTTACAGGAACCTAAACAACAAAACAAAGAAAGAAGCAGGGTATAGTCAAAGACACTGCATTAGAGGACAGGTGGAGAGTGACCAGAGGAGAGAGAAGAGGGATTTCGGGGGAGAGGGGGAGGGGTTTATAGGATCAAAGTTAAAGGACACATGGATAAAAGCTAGGGGGAGGGTGGTAATGGGAGGGAGGTAGGGAGAGGGGTTGGGAGGGCTTGAATGGGAGTAAGGGGGCGAAAACTGTACTTGAACATTCATTTAAATTAAAAAAAATTAAAAAAAATAAATAAAATTACTTTTTATTTTTCAATCACAGTTGTCATACAATATTATATTAGTTTCAGGAGTATGCCTCAGTTATTAAGCATTATGTAACTTACTAAGTGATCACTCCGGTAAATCTCCTACCCATCTGACACCACACATAGTTATTCTCTATGCTGTACTTTACATCCGCATGACTATTCTATAGCGACCAATTTGTACTTCTTAATCCTGCCACCTTTCTCACCCATCCCCTATCCCCTCCCATCTGGCCACCATCAAAATGTTCTCTAAGAGTCAGTTTCTGTTCTGCTTGTTTATTTTGCTCTTAAGATTCAATTGTTGATAAATATGTATTTTTGCCATTTTATTGTTCACATTTTCTTTCTTCTCCTTTTCCTTCAAGAAGACCCTTTAACATTTCATATAATACTGGTTTGGCAGTGGTGAACTCCTTTAGCTTCTTTTTTCCTGGGAAGCTCTTTATCTGTCCTTTGATTCTAAATGATAGCTTTGCTGGGTAGAGTAATCTTGGTTGTAGGTTCTTGCTTTTCATCACTTTGAATATCTCTTGCCAATCCTTTCTAGACTTTTCAGATATCGGCTGACAGTATTATGTGAGCTCCTTCGTAGGTAATGAACTGCCTTTCTTTTGCTGTTTTTAAGATCCCCTTTGTCTTTAATCTTTTGCATTTTAATTATGATATGTTTTGGTGTGTTCCTCTTTGAGTTCATCTTGTTTGGGACTTTATAGTCTTCCTGAACTTGTATGTCTATTCCTTCACCAGGTTAGGGAAGTTTTTGGTCATTTTTTTTTTCAAACAGGTTTTCAATATCTTGCTCTCCCTCTTCTTTCAGCATCCCCATGGTGCAAATATTGGTACACTTGAAGTAGTGCTGTGGGCTCCTTACACTATACTCATTTTTTGGATTGTTTTTGCTATTTTGATTGCATTTTTTTTTTTGCTTCCTTATATTTTAAATCACTGACTTGATTCTTGGCTTCCTCTACTGTAGTGTTGATTCACTTTAAATTATTCTTCATTTCAGTTAGTGTATCCTTCATTTGTGATTGGTTCCTTTTACGATTTCCATGTCCTTCATGTTGTTGCAATTTTATGTTCATCTACTCTAGCCCTAAGTTCATTGAACATCCTTACAACCAGTGACTTAAACTCTGCATCTAATAGAATGCTTGTCTCCATTTTGTTCAGTTTTTTCCTGGAGTTTTGATCTGTTCTTTCACTTGGGCCATGTTTCTTTGTCTCCTCCTTTTGGCAGCCTCCCTGTGTTTGTTTCTATGTATTAGGCTGAGCTGTTATGATTCTTGGGCTTGGTAGAGTGTCCTAATATAGTAGGTGTCCTGTAGGGTTTGATGACATAGCCTCCCCATTCATCTAAGCCACCGTGGAGGATTAGCTGTGCAGGGACCCACTACATGAAGCAGGACTTACTTCAGCAGGACTCTGGTGCCCACTGAATCCAGCCCTTGAGTGTGTTGCTTGTGGAGGTGGTTGAGTGGGGGCCTTTGGTGTGATCCGAAGCTCTCCACCAGTTGAACTAGTTCTGAGGAGGTGCGGGCCAAGCTCACTGGGCATTAGCTACAAAGCGATACGCCGGTGGCTGCCATCTGCGCTGGACTTTGAGGTGCCCAGGAGGGGCTAAGGTGAGAACCAAAGCCTGCTGCTGCTAGTGCTGAGCCTAGGCCACTTAGCAAGAGGTACAAGGCAGACCGAGGCCAGATACTTCTTGTTAGAGAGACTTTAGGAAAGTATGAAGCATGAGCCAAGACAGGCTATTCTCATGGAAAAGCCACTAGAAACAGCTTGGGTGGGCCCACAGGTTGGGTGGGGCAGGATGTCAGGCAATCACCAAGGCAGGGCTAACAGGATGAGCCTGGCTGATAGAGACTCAGATATGGTACCTGCCTGGCAGCTCTGTAAGGGAAAGGACTCAGAAAAGGTACAATAGCCTCTGCCAGCACTTTTGTCTATCAGAAAGCTGCCCCTCCAGCTCTCACTCTGATACCAGACAATTCAGGTCCTCCCCTTATGTTCCTGGTTCCTTTCAAGCTGCTGTCCCAGGGCTGCAGCTCAGAGTGAGTGATTCCACATAAGTCCATATGCAGGCCCTTTAAGAGGAATTTCCTAGGACTCCAGGAGCCCTCTGTCTCCCTCAGCCACAATCTTCTCTGTTTTTTTTTTTTTGCAGCCAGAAGTTATGGGGACTTTTCTTCCTGACACCAGAACCCTGGGCTGGGAAGCCTGGTATGGGGCTGGGATGCCTCACTCCTCAGTGGGGACCTCTGCAGCTGAGCTATCCCTCCTGACTTTTATCTACCACATGTGGGTGTGGGACGAGCTCATTCAGCATTTCCACCCCTCCTACCAGTCAGCCTCAATGTGACTTCTTTATATCCTTAGTTGAACATTTCTGTTAGCTAGATTTCAGGGCATTAGCTACAAAGCTAATTCTGAATGATAGCTGTTCTGTAGTTTAGTTGTAATTTTGATGTGGTTGTGAGAGGTTCAAGGACCACATTTACCTATGTAACTATCTTGTGTTGTTGACTTTATGTGGAACATCTGCTCTTCAGTTTGCTATAGTCCTCACCATCCCCTATTGTGCTTCAATACTGAGCCCAGATGTCAGTTGCTATTTATACACTTTCACCTAGGTTGGCTTTACTGGTTTATAGTATTCACCTGACTCCTGCAGGCATCTGGGGTTGAAACCTCCAGGGTATTCACTGTTGCTATTTCTGACAAACTCTGTGAGGCAGGTATTATAATTCAGAAAATAGTGGGCTCTGCTCTTAGACACCAGGCTCTATTGGCCCTGGCATGTTTGTTTGTAAACTGGAGACACTGCTACATACACACAACATTGCCTTTGAGAATTCAGTGACAAAATGAATTATCTCCCAAGTCAGTGGGCAGCAACGCTTTACTGCAGAGGGCCAGAGAATCAATATTTTAGGCTTCATGCACAATACAGTCTCTGAATCGACTCAGTTCTGCATTTTGGGATGGAAGCAGCCATAGCCAATACATAAATGAAGGGGTATGGTGGTGTCTCAATTATAAAAACAGGTGCCCGGCCAGATTTTGGCCTGTGGGTCACAGTTTGCTCACTGTTCTAAGTAATTGTCTTGTTCCTTCTGCCACTCCCCTCCAGTTCACTCCACCTATTTCAGTTACAGTAGTTATTTCAAAAGCATGGGCCTGAACAATAAATAATAACCAGAGTCTGCAATCTTCCTCCCTTCCAGGTAGGGGGTCACATCTGGCCCAGTGTTTGCTGGGTGGACTCTCAGCAGTGGAGAAGAAAACCATAAAGCTTGAGACTCTAGACAGGCCAACATGATCTGCACAATAAAGACAAGAAGGCAGAGGGCAAGGCAGAGTAATGGGAGATGACTGCAAGACTCAGGAAGGAGTTCCGAGAGAGTGGAAAAGCACATGTCTTTAGGGAACTGCTGAGCCCATGGACAAAGTGCACAGAAGGACCAGCAAGCTGACTGCAAGGGTGTTGGGCAGGAGGCCGACTCTGGTGTCCTCTGAGGGACAACGAGGAAGACCTGGATTGTACTTTGGTTTTCTTAGTTGATGGATTATAGCCACAATGCTAATGCTCAGCAACATCTGTGAGGGTTGCACATATGTTGGATAGTGTCATTTCCATCCTCAACACCTTTCATGGCTTCAAACTGGACCAATAATGGAATCCCAACTCCTTACCCAGTTGGCCTGACGGGCCCCTGCTTCCCTCCTGCCCTTACTTCATGCCATTCCCCACACCCACCGTCCAGTTGCTTCCCACCCTGTTCTTTCAGTCTCAGGCTCTACACATGCCTACTGCTTGCCTGGGAATGCTCTTGAAGAGAGTTATGCTTAAATGCCACATCCTCAAGAAGCCTCCCCAATCATCCACTCAGGCAGTCTTGGCCCCATTGTACAAATTCAGGTTTGCCTAAATTATTTATTTTCCCATCACTGCACACTCAGTGCCCAAGACACAAGACAGGCTCTGCTATTATAGATGTTGAATCATTATAGAGTGAATAAATGAACAATATATGTAAACAGACGCATACATGCAATACACATTTCTTCGTCCATTCAGCATGTTTATTGAACACCTAGTATTAAAGGCTAGGTGCTGAGCTAGTCCCAGGTAATACACATTGAGGACAGTGGGTGATAAATACATGCACACACTCTTTTGAGTTCATTTTTTCCTACTTCTGGAAGGCCTGCCCCAGAAATAGTTATAGAGACCTCAGAAATGGGTCATTTTCTCATTTTCATTGCAGACCAGGAATTGCGAACCTCAGCACAATGGAAATTTGGGGCCAGATGACTTGCTGTGGGGGTTGCTTATGCATTGTAAAAAGCCAGCTAGTAGCACCTCCACCCAATCTGTGACAACCAAAAATATTTCCAGGGAACCAGTGACTTCAACTAAACTAACTGGCTGCTCTGGACCGGAACCCCAAGCAACCTGCATCTATGAGACCTCACCCTCTCAACAGACTCAGAAACAAGCCTAGAAGCTGTAAGTAGAATGAGAGAGAGAGAGAGAAAGGCTCCTGGCATGCTCCCACCTGAACATAAACAGTGAGCACTGAATGGAAACAAAGCACTCGACAAGGCAATAGAGACCAGGTCTCAAACAAGGCAGAGCACAGGCTACTCAAGAATGACCAACCAGCTCCATTCTGTCCCACACTGAGTGTTGGCTGCTTCTTCACCACTGACACCCCTGGCCCCCTTTACTCCACTGCCTCCTAGATAAAAATTATTCAGCTACCCAATCACTGCACTGTCCTCACTTCCTGACAACACTCAACTCCTCCTTCAAGACTGCCAGATAAGAGCCCTGGCTGGTGTATCTCAGTGGATTGAGCGCGGGCTTCGAACCAGACATCGCAGGTTCGATTCCCAGTCAGGGCACATGCCTGGGCTGCCAGCCAGTTCTCCCGTGTGGGGCACGCGAGAGGCAACCACACATTGATGTTTCTCTCTCTCTCTCTTTCTCCCTCCCTTCCCTCTCTAAAATAAATAAATAAATAAAATCTTTTTTTAAAAAAAAGACTGCCAGATAAAATACAAGATGCCCAATTAAATTAGACAAACAATGAATAATTTTTTAGTATAAGTGTCTTCCAAATGTTGCATGGGATATACTTATGCTATATCTGAAATTGAAATTCAAATGGGTGTTCTGTGTTTTTATCTGCTAAATCTGCAACACTTCTTTCCTCAGAATTAACCAGCACAAGCCCAAATCCTGTAAGTTGCTCCAAACTCCCTCAAACTGAGCCCCGACATGGTTCTTCTGGTTTGTCCCTGGCTGCCGCAAGCTAGTAAACCAAACTCTTGCTGAACTATATATTACTGCTGATTTTTTTAGAAGAACAAGCCCCAGTTTTTGAGGCAGAAAACTTTAAGCAGCAGCCACCTGAAAGGGCCAGCTGTGGCTAGCAGTAGGGGACACACTAGGGGTCACATTAGGTGTAAAGAGCAGGGAGAGTAAATGGGGCTCACATCCCAATTAACAAGCA
The DNA here is from genome assembly GCA_004024845.1 of Tonatia bakeri. Taxonomy (NCBI): domain Eukaryota; kingdom Metazoa; phylum Chordata; class Mammalia; order Chiroptera; family Phyllostomidae; genus Tonatia; species Tonatia bakeri. Next base: position 19,390 of record PVIA01012575.1, on the reverse strand, counting down.
TCCAACACAGGGACCCTAGGGGCATATTTCAGGGCAGGACAAGGCACAGAGCCTGCATATAACACTCCATCTCTACGAAATTCTTTCCAAGTTGAAGTATAGTTACCATGGAACCAATACGGAATTCACAAACTTGGGCAAGTTTTACATCCTCTCCATGTCTCAGTTTCCTCCTCTGTAAACTGGGTATAATGAAAGTGAAGATCTGGGTGTAAAGTGCTTAGAATGATGCCCGGAATAGTGTTTGTGAAACTAAACATGAATTTTACAAATGACTTGAATAAGAAGGAAGTCTGGGCTGTGCCTGTGGAAAGGCACCAAAACAGTGGTTTTCACCAAAATGCAAAGGACATTTAGCAAAGGACAGGTTGCTCTGGTTTGTTCTTTTGGCAAATGGCAGTGTATACTGACAAGAGAGTTGAAGAGTCATTTCCCCCAAACTCTCTGTGGAGAGGGGAGGAGCCTGCACCTCTGAATCTTAGCACAATGAAGGTTGGAGCACCTGTGTGTGGATAAATGGTGACATCAGGTGTTAAAGACTGGGGGGGTGGGGTGAACATTTTATATCTGTCTGTTAAGCTGAGTCACCCTGCCTCTAAGGATCTCCACTGGTGTGTCTGTATGCAGTTGTTACTTAGACAGTCAGCTGGAGGGGCAGGCCATGTCCAGGGGCTGCACAGAGGATGTAGGCACCCTAGGATCCAGGGGTGCCCTGCAGAATTCAGCCAAGCGGCTCCCCCAGATATGCAGGCACCATGTTCAGCATCGCCAGGCAGGCTGAGGGCTGTGGCATCTCCAGGCTTCCTGAGGGCAGGTCCTGCAGCTCCCCCCCACTGACCCTGATACCATACTGAGTCAGGGATCCTGAGGAGTCTTCCCCATTGGCCAGGATGGGCAGGGGGAGGTTCTTACACTGAGTGAACCAAAGGCTAGAAAGATGAATGGATAGAGCAACCCAAAATATACCAAAAGCTAGCAAGAAAATTGGAAAAGAAAAAAAAAAAAAAAGCCCTCCTCTCCCTATCCCTATAAGAACTGAGGGCTTGAGCAGGAAGGTGGCTAAACCTGTGCTTTCGGCTACACAACCACTTTGAGTGAGCAAATAAAAGTGAGGATGTAGTGGGAAAGCAGACAGACAAAAATAGAACATCTTATCAGATGGTGGCAATAACAGCAAGGCTTACAGAGAACAAGTGACTGAACTCATCAAAATACTACGTCTCAACTAATTGTTGAAACCAAGGGGTCCGTTTGACTTAGATTGAATTTAGTTTTAAATCCTAGCTCTAGGAATCATCTCTCTCTATCCCTCCCTTTCTCTCTCCCTTATGCCCTTCTCCCCCTCTTTCTCTCCCAAGACCTAGCCTGTCCCCCAGGATAATCAGCAACCCCCCTCTCCAGTTGGAGACAGTAGCCCAGAACTGACTAATGGTCACACCTTCAGGATCTCTGGCAGGCTAAAGATAACATCTTGACTTAAAGTATGCTTCCAATCTTAAGCCCTAAGGCGAAATGGCCCATGGCTACTTTCCCAGGGGACCAGACAGAGGGAAGCCAGAAAAGACCTCCGAGCTGCCATCAAGACTTCAAGAAATGATTCATCACCCATACCTCACAGATCCCAGTACGACCGTCAACACCTAAGCCACGGTGTCTCACGATTTTGGGCACAATCCATCAATAAAATAAGTCAGTGCCCAGTTTTACTTTTTCACGGCGATTCTCGGTGCCCAGGGTTTAGCTCTGCTAGTGCTGGGTACATGAGCTTTTTCTGTTCTATAACACTGGTGCTCACAGCCCAGCAGGGAAGGCATACTATCCTATTTTCTGGGTGGGGACATGAAGCCAGGTCTGGAATGTAGGCATTTCTATGTTTTTTGTATCATCCTGTTTACTTAACTTGTATTTCTAAGAAATTTCTAGGTGAAGCTGATACCACACTTTGAGAACCACTGCTTGAGGCTGCCTTGCTAACAAGCTCTGGGTGATGCCAGTGCTACCCACCTAAAGATGACTAAATTTTGTTTGACTTTCCTATGTGCTGTTTTTATTTCCTTGTTGGATTTTTACCAGTTTTCATTTTAACTCAGTAAACTTATTACAGAATGTCTTTCTAAGCCAACCACAAATACATTATTTGTTCAAGTGTTCCTTGAACCAGCTTTATACCTGTTTGCTGGTTGAATAAAGTTCTGACAAAAGTTCATTCTAATTTGTATGAGAATCATGTTTTCAATGTTTTGAAAGTCACACATTTGACACAATAGTGCTTCAACTCTATATTCCCTCCTGGGAATCCTCCTATTATGAAAACTCAATTTCAACTAAGAAATATGTCATTAAGAATAACCAGGGGAACCTATTTCATTCCTGATTTTTTTTTTTAAAGTTCCCTGAAGCAAGTGAGACTGTGTTGAGGCCCAATGGGTAAGAGGTAATATCAGAAAGAGATGGCCAAAATGTGGTGGAACAACTACTCTAGAAAATCATGAAATCCATTTTTTCTTGGAAACAAGAACAGGAATTACTGTCCAATAAATTCATGGCATCCCTACAAAGTCATGCCGGGGGCAGGAGTGGGGTAGGCTGATCTGCATCCTGGAGGTGTTTTGAACAGATAGTGAAAGCCATGCATCTGTATCCCCAAAAAAGCCATCCACTTCCCCAGAGAGTCACTATCCCCCCGATCTCTCCAGATGGGGTTTTCTGGGAGACCTCACTGGAAAAAGAGGAAAGGGATCAGAGTGGAACCCTCAGGAGGCCACACAGGGTGGGGATTCCACATGAGAAGGTCAGGCCAGGTCTGATTCCCATCCCTGCTATAGACAACTGAGCCCTGGCACTTGAGTCTCCCAAGACTCAGTTGAGATTCAATGTAAGTTTTTGCTGTCCACTACAGCAGTCACCAGTCACATGTGGGGACTGAGCACTTGAAACGTGGTTAGTCTGAACTAAGACACACTCAGTGTAAAATGTACACTGGATTTCAAAGGCATGATATGAAAAAGAAGGATGTAAAACATCTGATTAATATTTTAATATTTATTAAATATTGACATGACAATATTTTAGATATACTAGGTTAAATAAAATATATTATTAAAATTAATTTTACTTTTTTAAAATGTAGCTACTAGGACATTTAAAATGACACCATGGCTTGCTTTGTAGTTCTGAGAGACAGCACTGCTAAGACCTGTCCAGGTGAAAGTATCTAGGAAGTGTTAAGAAGAACTTATTTATGGAAAACAAGACATACAAATACTGATGTCAGGTATGCTTTGCAATACATCAGTTGCTCTAACCAACTCTCTAATCACTATTTTGTTTCCACTGCAGAGTGCTTAGTCCTTTCCTGGTCATAGGCCATGACAGGGTGCATCCCTACACACCTGGCATGGAACGTGGCATCTATTCACTGTTCAGGAGTCATGCTGGGAGACCAAGGGCACAGCACTTCCTCACATCTATGACTTTTAAACACCCACAGATCCATGTAAGGATTTCTTCAATGAAGTTACTGACTAAGATGTGATTTTGGTTCCATCCATTATTTTTCAAGCCCCTGCATCTCTGTCCCGTTACACAGCAGAGAATTGCTGTCCTGGGCTGTGAATGTGGAAAATGACTCCACACAAAGAATAGTCTGAAAACTCAAATGCCAAAATCACTGAGGCTCTACAGGTGCAGTAGTGCCAGTTCTGAATGACTGAAAATTTGCCTGCAGATAGAGTTTTTGAAAGCAGAATAACTTTTCAAACACCCAGGAGAGACTGATAGTTAAGGGAAGTCTGCTGGGGTGAAGTGCCTCATCACTCCTGGTTTATCTGTTTGTAGTCAGATTTTAGCAATAAGGTTTCTTCAAAGTGAGTTGCACTTCCATTTTTTATGAGCCAGAGAGCACTCCTATGACTTCCCTGAACCATAATGACAGGCTTTCTGTTTCTGAAAGATGGACATGATGTACCTGTTGTACAAACTGTGCAAAGTGACCAGGAAGAGGATTCCTCAAATGGAGCCTCTGCTGCTGAGCCAGGCCCTCCAACACCGCGGGTAGTTTGGGAGCCCAGGGCCAGGGCATCTCCCCACAGCATGGGCAGTTTGGAGACACAGGAGAGCAGGATCCGTAGAACCAAAGCACGTTTCTTCCTGCTCAGTTAAAACCAGCTGTTTCCCTGTCTGTGAAGCAAAGGGAGGCAGGAAGCAGGCACTCAGAAAGAGGGAACTCTATCACCTTGTAGGCTGATGACAGCAGGGTCCCCTAGGCACTCCTGGGAGAAATTAGAATTCTTGAGTGGACAATTCCCCCCAATACTTTCTGGCATTGTTCTCTGCTATAAGAGGATCCTCCTTGTGGTCAGGGATTTAGCAACAAAAAGACAAAACAAATCCCTTACTGCAGAGTCCAGAGTTAGGGGTTTACGTTTACTTCCCACCACTACATCAGGGCCACAGCTAGGCCTTCATACACATTTCTACCACAATTTTATCTTTAGATAAAGTAAAGGTAGATATCAGCTCAGCCGTGGGAGCTCCACTGGCAGTGAATAAAGTCGGTATATGGCAGTCTGGAGGGGTACGTGGGAATCCAATGGGGAGAGGTGGACAGTGAGAGCAGAGGCAGAGTGGGCAAAGCCTAGAGTGCAGGCATCAGCAGGTCTGGGCCATAGGAGCAGACCCATGATGGCATAGGGGCAGGACCAGGAGAAGAATTGAGAAGGTGGGCGCACAGCCTGTAAGTCCTTGAAGGTGAGAATGCATACCTGGTGCTGGGCCCAGCATGGGCCAGAGTCTGTAAGCAGGCAACACGGATGGATGCAATGGTTTGGGAGAAAGCAAACGCATATTTAGAGATAGTGCAGATAGATTAGGAGTGCATCCATGGTGCCCACAAACGAAGGAATGAGAACCAAAGTAGGGAGGTAATGTAGGAAAGGGAAGAAGGGTGTAGATTTTGGAAACCTCCCAGGGATTTGCCAGCACTGGGCACCTGGCTGGTGTGGGGGCAGGGTGGGATTCAGGAAAAGGAGGGATCAAAGATTACTCTGAACTTCTCTGCCCTAGTGCAGGACCATCTATAACTTTACCAGTCTAGTTAATATATTTCTTACACAATCTCTTTCACACAACACACCCTTGAAATCTGATAGCCATAGGTGTCCACTTCCATTAATTAGGTGCAGGTGACTTTGGCTGCCTTGTCAAGGGCATCACCGGCCTGCCTCATGTGTTTCCACAGAGACCTTATAGAGCAGGAAGATAATGTTTCTCACAGGTGGGTGAGGGATAACAATGGCTCTGGAAAGGACTGTGGAAAATGTGTTGGTCCAGCAGCATAGGATTTCTGTGGCAAGGGTTCCAGCATGTAATTCCACATGAACAATAGCCATGGGCATTCTTATTACCCCAGATTGTTCACACAATCTGTGCATTATCTAAAACTCTTGTATCCTGCAACTTATCTGAGTCATTTCCATGCACCAGGACAGATGGGAAGACACAAATCAAGGATTGCTTCTAGTGGTTACCAACTCTGGTTGAAATGTGCACAAACTGGATGGGGGAACATAATGAAGAAACAGAGGTCCAATGATTGTCTTTCAATTATCTACACTTTACACAAAATCACATGAGCCCTAATAACCAAGGAAGTTATAACAAGTATGTAGAATTTAGCTACGAGCTAAGAACATAACCGAGAATGTTCAGGCTTGATGGTGTATGTGGAGCACTGCAGTAGCTTAAAAGTCACTCCAAAATTTAGCCTTGCCCACCTCCCTAGGTAACAGTCAATCTCCGCTCACAAATCAAAGGCCACTTCCTCAGGAAAGATTTCTCTGGAACCCTGAATTATGTTATATATTCTCAAAGCCCCTTTCACTTCTCACATTAAGCACTGTTTTATGATTCATTGGTACAGGTTTAGTGTCATGATTATTTATTAGTATCTTTCTTTGTTACCAGACTGAAAACTCCATGAGGTCAGGATGGCTTCTGGTTTTTCCTCCCCTGTAACTACTATGGAGCCTGGTTGACCTTAAGTTCTCAATATTTAAAATATAAAAAGCGTGAGGAGTAACAGAAGACCCAGGGGGTCCCAGAATGTGCCGAGTGATGAACTGTCTCAACAAGTGAACTGTAGCATTTTTAAAGTCAGTTAGTCAGTTGACTCTAAGCAGTCAATATTAAATGTCCAAAGGGAAGTTTACTTCATCCTTGCACATAATTGCATGCCTAAATTACAGAATAATTAATAATAACTGATCATACCCATTTAAATTATGATTAATATTATTCAAAAAAACTATGGCTTGCCATAGTAATGAATAACAGTATCTATAAAGAAGAGGGAAGAAAGAAGTACAGTTGACCCTTGAACAACATAAGATCATAGGAGTCAACCCCTAAGCAGTTGAAAATCGACATATAACTGTTGACTACAGTCAGCCCTTTGAATCTGAAGATTCAACACACCTTGAACGGACAATAGTATTTTCAACCCATGGTTGGGAAACCCCTGGATACAAAGGGCCAACTACATTTATTGCAAAAAATCTGCATGTCAGTTGACCTATGCAGTCCAAAACCCTGTTATTCAACTGTAACTACCATTTACATGGGGCATCTAACTAAAATAGATTGAAGCTCTGCAAACAAAAACAGAACAGAAAATATCAACTTAAATAGAGCAGGCCAGTGTGCCTACATTTTCCTTAAGGGCATTTGACTCAGGAGACATAGACTAGTAGAATTTGACCTCAGCAGGTTCAAGCAGGCCTCTCACCTCTTGCTTGATTTATTCTTTCATAGGACATAACCCAGAAATACAAGTTAACTACTTTAACCTGATTTTCAACTAAAAAAAAAAAGATTTTCCTCAGGACTGTTAGAAAACTGGATCCAACAAGGCCCCTTCCTGAGGAACTTTCAAAGGCAATTTTGACAATACTAGATTTCCTCATTTTGCCTTGACTTGAACATAAGGTGGTAATTATGAACTAGCCAGTATTTAGGCTGATGTAGGCAGTGTTGTGGGTTAAGGAGGGGATTGGGTTCTTCCTTTCCACCAGGATGAAATAAATATCTCAGCCTAAGACAGAATCCAGGAACTGGAGATGAGTCAGGAGCCTGGTGGGTCTAGCACCTGGTTTACAGGAGACTTGAGGAACCCCTCATCTGCTTTATGAGGGTGGATGTTCACAGGTTTGATTCAAACTGAGTAAAGTGATTGAGACTTGTGACTGCTATGTCCACATACCTTACTATTAGCACTGAGAATTGAGACCATCTGTGTCAACATAACTATTTCTTCCAGGTTATTCTTGCCCAGAAAGTTAAGGCTGTAAACCAATAAATAACTTCACTGTTTGCTGTAGGAAATTCCTACAGAACAATCTGTCCTGGCAAACAGTCAGCTCACCTGGGAAAACAGCTTGCCTATCAACAATGGTTTACTTGTCAGGACTCAAGACCCTTGTCTTACTGTATCTACCAATCCCAAACTATATATCACAAACTTTGCTGAAAGCCAATTACTTCTCTGTCTTGAAAAATACAGCTAAAAAGACTTGGACCTAGACCTCTAACCCCTATAGATCTGCCTCCCAACCTCCCCTTGCTCGGACACCAGCAGGACTGTGTCCTGCCTATGTCCTCCTTTATTGCAGTCAGCTTACTGAATTTAGCTTTCTTTTATCAGTTGGCTGTTGCAATGGATTTTTTGAAGTCCATAATTGACACAATAAATCAGGTTTGGCTTCTAGGAAGCAGGAGCTTTTAAAGGCAAGTTAATACATACTTACAACCCATCAGGTTGCAGGAATTAGAAAAAATTGTCATTTTTCCTCTGTAATAAAGTTAAGTGGCTTCTATATCATTCCTCCTTTGAGGAAAGATCCTGGTGCTTTAACATCTGCCTATGACATTTCAAATGCAAAATTTACCTCCACTTTTCTACTCTTTTACAGGATTCTGTATTTTCCAAATTTTCTACAATTATTATGCATTATTTTGAGAGTGAAGGAAAGGACACAGAGCAAAAGCCATAAGAAGAAAATTAATTCCCAAATGTAAATTAGAAATGACCACCAAGTCTTAATTTAAAACATATATACACACATGGTATATAAAATATCCATTTAGAATTATATCCCTTTAAGCTAGCAAGGTGATTTTATCCCACTGACATCAGTTATGCATATAGAAAAGCTATATCTCGTTTTAATCACACTGCCTTGGTTTTCTCTCGCCTGATCCGAAGAGACCTCTGGGTGTTTGATAAAAATACACCAGTAAACAACATTCAATCAGTCTAGGGTGAGGCCCAGGAATCTGATTGTTATTCTTCAAAAAAAAAAAAAATGAGCACTAAGTGATTCATACAATCAAGCAAAATGTAAAACACAGTGCCAACAGCACTGATTCACTGGGAATGCACCAGTTTCCATTGTAAAATCATTCAGCTAAAAAAAAACAACAACAAAAAACTGCACCGAGCAGTTGACATACACACAGAATAGTATCTCTTTGTGCCTGGGTCCTGGGCCTGTCCCGAAGCACTAACTCAACAAAAATCCCAACTACTGTCAAACCTGGTAACAGCTTGCAGCTGGGCTCAGGCGAACTCCCCAGCCAGAGCTGGCTCAGAGAGCAGGCTTCCCCTGCAGCTCACAGGAGTGCCTGCAGCTAGCAAAGGGAGTAAGCTGCAGCTTAGCGATCTCAATCAAGGCTTTCTTTTACCTTAAAGAAACTTTCTCGCTTGTCCAGGCTTCGGGTACCCATGGTCCAAGATGACATTTCCTCCAGCGAGGCTCTACTGCACGCCTGGGACTCCTGAAGGTAGAGACATTTTTAATGGTTATAGTCCAGCCTGTAGGAAATTCCTTTCTAAGCCACAGAACACTCACAACAACAGTCCTGCCAAGATCTTTTTCCGTCAACAACATAGTGCCATTTATTTCCCACCAAAGCCCTTCCATCTCCTTTTATGCTGATTTCCTGCCTCAGACAGCAAGCATAGCTCCTAGACTTTGCCCCACCTCACTGCCCCACCCCCCACATTTCTAGCTGAAGGTCTCTGGGACTATAATGATTGCTTTGTGTGTTTGCTTGACCTCATGCACCAGTCCCGAAGGGGCCGATATTAGACGTCACCGTAATCTGCTCCAAAGCTTATGGACTTAATGTGGCCGATCACAGAGGGACAGCGAAAGAATAAGCCCCTGCATGTCCCAGGAAATCCTGCTGGAATGGGATGAGATCATCCTTAGCTATGCTAGCCCTCTTCCCCAGGCAAGGTCAACACAAGGGCATGGGGAATAAATCTCTCTATTTTCTCTTTAGAAATCAAAGGTTGGGATGAAATTCCAAGTCTCTGTTTCCAGAGCTCAATTTGTGTAAGAAACAGATGTAAACAGCTCCATGATAACCTAAAGTGGGAGTGCACTTTGGAATGTGGAGGGAAATGTAAAGGCATGATGTGATTCTGAATCACAACCCTGGCTATCTGAGCTTGGAATTTCCTTCATTCAAACGTTAAAACCCAGTACTCTTTCTTCTTAGTCACAAAGCCTTCAATGTCTACTTGTAAGTAAAACACACACACACACCCAGGCATCTGGCCTCATCCCAGCCAGTGTACATTGAGGAGACTTGGGGAGTTTCCCCAAACCTTCCTTAACCAGCAAGGCTGGACCAGCAGCAATTATAAAACTGCTGTCCCACTCAAGATCCCTTCATATACCATAACATACACAAGTTGTAGCTGGTCCTAACCACAACTCACAGGTGGAGGACAATAAAGAAAATATGTATTCAGTGAAAACACCTCTTGTGACACTAAGATATTAAAAGGGGTCAACTCTGGAGATAGAGTAGGAGACACTGAAATCATGGTAGCCGCTGCCAGTTTGCTGAGGCTATTTCATTATCAGTTGGGGAAGAGAGAGCAAGCAGCACCAAAGGAACATTTCAACAAGCAGAAAAGCATAACTACTTTGCAAATAACTGCATCCCTATGAGCAAGCAACACTCTCGGGAGAAAGGCTCATTTCAGCCCCACAATTTGCCTCTCGGTTCACATCCATAGTGGCTGCAACAACCTGTGGGATCCCATCTAGGAAAAAATAATAATGACATGCACGTCCACCCCTCCTTTTAGAACATTCACCATTTTAGTCACTTCTCCATCACTCAGTCACTTTAAAGGTTTGGAGGTGTCTTTCCTGTATTTCTTTCTACTTGCAATCCCATTAGATGAAGGCCAGCTTCCAAAAACCTCCTTAAAAAACTAGTGAGCTTTTCACTGCAATCCTGCTGACGCCACAGGTTCAGGTTTTCAGGCTCAGCAGTTTAATGGAGCCCCAGCTCCAAGGCCCTTGAAGTTCATCACTTACTAACCAAGTTCACAGACTGGAGTGACTCCAGAAAGAAATACAGTGTTGTGTACAGGACTAAGAGCAGAATGGGAAACACTGTAACTGTTTCAACCCAGAAGCACACAAATAAAAAAGTACACTTCCTGAAACCAAGCCTAATGTCTGTAATTCTTTTTCAGCAAGAGATTTGACATTGCACAGCAGTTAAGGATCGGCTCAGTGAGAGCCAAGACTTCATTCCTCATCCAGACCTGCGTGTCTCTGTGTGGAATTTTCTGTATACAAACCCTTTCTGATGAGCCACGACAGGCACAGAATTTTTGTCTACAGTAACAGATTGGATCAGTTTGGATTCCAGAACTTCACTAGTTCAGTAAGCTGCCTGAAAAATGCATGCGTGCACTTCAACTTCAGTGGTCCTCAGTGAAACATCCACTCTGGATTCCTTGTGGGCACGCAGATTCATCCCATTTCTTTGAGAAGATACAGGTTGCATCTACTCCTTCTTCAAAAGGCTGCTTCAGGATGGAGATGCAAGCAGATGATAAGGATAGGCTGCCAAGGGCCACAGCAGGTCCTTCCCACAGAAGGAAAGCCAAGTGGACTACACATCATAGATCATTCTAATTTTTTAAAATAAAGGTCTTAAGAGCCCCAAAGAAGTTTCAGATTATGGTCTTGCCTGTTGTAGCAGTCGTTTCCTTCCCAAACCATAATCTCTAACACATTGGTTCAATACGGACCGAAATTTAATAGGATTTAAAACAATTCCTTCTTCCCATTCGTGGTTACCAGCACCTCCCCTGCAGGAATTACACAAGCAGTTTCATCCTAAAACCACCCCAGGAATGGGTCAAACTAAGAAACAAAAAAAGGTACCGTAGTTTGAGAGGCTGTAAAATTCCTCCAGAGTTAGATGGTGAAAGCTTGCTCCTTTACTGGTTTCCCTGAAGTTGGAAAGCAGATTCTTGTAAAATCAGCCCAGCACGTCCAATGGATCTTTCCAGATGCTAGCTAAAAGCTAGCAAGCAAAAAAAAAAAAAAAAATCCTAATGGGACCAAAGGACACTGCAAACATTTTGGAGCTGCCAAGCCTCTTTAACAACACCACCGAAGGAATGTAAATGAAGCTGGTTGCTTCAGTTGCTAAAGGAAAAGGCAGGAAGTGATTATATCTCACTCTCCAGAAACACCAGGCTCTGTCGCTTTAGACCTAGCTATGGCTTTCTATGTGGTGCCAAAAGCTACTGCTGAGGTGAAGGTCTATCCTTAAATTTCAGCATAAAGGACCCCCTGAATCACCTGGCCAGCATTTAGGCTTCTCCGACTGCCGCTGAGCAAGATCGTTCACGGCTGGCTTTCCAGCCCATTCCACAGAGAGCCACTGAGAAAGGCGCTGAGTCTCTGCTGTCTGGACCTTGGCTGCAGGCTGGTGGATGGGGATAGGAACCATCTATGCCCAATTTCCAGTCCATTGATCAGTGGAGCCAGGCAGAGTCATGCTGGCACTCTTCCAACTTTTGCTCTACCTGGCCATAAGCCAGATCTTGGAAAGATAGGGGGTCTGAGTTGTGCCTTCCTCCTTCCCTGCTCCTTCTTTCTCCCCTCCGCCCTTGATTAATTTAGTCAAACTATACCCTTCTTACTTTATTTACCTGAGATCACAAGTGCAAACCCACAGGAGAAGCAGCAGAAACTTACGCTGGCATTCACCACTCCCAAGTTCAATTTAAAAGAAATGTGGCTTAATTCAAGACATCTCCACACTGCTGTGAGAGCGGTCACAAAAGCTTTCTCTTCACTACCTTTATTCTAGCGAGACAAAGTAGACTTCAGTTCTTAGTAAACAAGATCTCATTATAATTATTTTTCAGCCAAACTGACTGAAATAGGAGTAAGTGACTCAATGCTGGGGACCTGTCAAGTCAAGGCCAATCCCAAGAAATGTACTTCACCTTCTCTCCTGGTGACGGCAGCTCTTCTCTTGTTAATACTTTTTGTCTTTACTAGGAGGTAGAAGCAAGTGGAGCAGCTCTGTGTCTGGACCCAGGGCAGGTCTCTGAATATTTTCATAATTTTTTGTTTTTGTATTACCACAGCTTTTCCAAGTTGAACAGTAAAATCATTCCAGACTCTGGCTTGACAATTCAAGTTATGTGAATTTTTAATTTCTTTAAATTCAGTGCTGATTTTCCCTCAATCAACAGTCAAACTTAAAAAGAAAAAAAAAAAACATCATGAAAACTATTCTGTTGAAAGAGAAACTAATTAGTGAGAAGAAATCAGAAGCAAACAGCTATATTCTCAGCTTCCTCATGCAATAACTGTGTTTTTAAATAGAATTAAGAACAATGCTCACTACCTGAATTTTTCCAAGAATAATCAAGGAAAGTAATTTTTCTCTTTTTTTAGCTAAGTGCTCAGGGGCAAAACTGCATTTCTGTCGTTGACAGGATTGGCCTGCAAATGGGGCTAATTCCAATGGAGGGCCATCCCTTCCCTTCTTGAAAAACTGGTGTCTCTGAGACTCTAATCTCGTCCATGCTGCAGGAACTCTGCTGGTGCCCATGTACCCAGGGGGACACTCTGACCACGGGCAACAAGTGGGCAGTTCTACTAGCTAGAAATTCCTTCTTTTCTTGGATGAGAAACTGACTCTCTTCTCTTACCTCCCAACCCAATGCCCTCATTTCACCCCTTGGTAAAGAGGTGGGTCCCTCTTCCACATCCTAGCAGAAATACCTATTCCTCCCTTGTCACTTCTCCTGTGTGTGGCTCTGGCTTCAGGCCTGGTACACTCTGCCCACCAGGAATGGGGTTAATAAGGAAGAGGGGTGCTGCCATGCCCAAAGGACTCTCTTTTGGCATTTCAAAAGTGTGTGTCCTTTCAAACTTCCTCACTTGAAAGCTCCATGTGTTATGTGGTCACACACCCTGCACGTGTGACTTCACATATACAATGAAGGAGATCCATAAAGCCATATTGATTCTTAATGCGAAGGACACCATGGACGGGATGTCACACTTCTTCCTCTTATTCAGGTCTTCCTTAGGATCTACTTATCAACCCATGAGCATTTGACTTTAGCGCTTTCTTTTGAAAGGCTCTCTGGCCATTATGGTAATGCATACTTTTTTTTGCCCAAATTTCTGAAGGAAAAATAAGGGTGTGAATTATACATGGTTAGTACTAATTCTCTATCTATATAAATATTTTTATTTCTTTTATTAATGCTTATGTATTAAATGTGTAACTCTAGAAAGCAATAATGATACCCATTATGTTAAAAAATAAATGCAAAAATTCCTTCAAATACAAAAAAAGTATCTAAATATAAATAAATTAAAAATTGAATTAAAAATTAAAATGAGAGATTTTTTTCCCTGAAAGTTTGGGCCAAAAACATGGGTGCACATTATACACACAAAAATATAGTAGGTGGTTAATTTTAATTAGAGACTCTAGGAATACTCTCTTATCCAGTGTATATTTTACACTGAGCATGTCTCAGTTTAGACTAGCCATGTTTTAAGTGCTCCGTAGTTACTTGTGGCTAGTGGCTGCTCTATTGGGCAGCAAAGGCTTCTGTTGAATCTAAACCTTCTCATTTTACAGATGGAGAAACTGAAGCCTAGGAGGCTGAAGTGCCAGGGCTGGGTGTCTATAACAGGGATGAGAATCAGATGTAGGCTGACCTTCTCATGTGGAATCCCCACCTGACGTGGCCTCCTGAGGGTTCCACTCTGATCCCTTTCCTCCTTTACCAGTGAGGTCTCCCAGGAAACCCCATCTGATCTGCATCCTGGAGGCTTTTGGGAGCAGATGGTCAAAGACATGCATGTGTATCCAAAAAAAGCCAATCACTCCTCCAGAGAGCTACTAATCCCCATGATCTCTTTATTTTTGTAATATTTTTTTTGTTTGGTTAACTAACAGCCTATGTTATTAGTGGAGCAATGAGTAAGAACATACACAAAGTCCAAATATCTACAGGAAAAAAATGTCCTGTTTAAGAGGGTAGATCTCATGTTAAGTGTTCTTCCCACAATAAATAAAATAAAATAAAAATGGCCCAGGTTCAAATGTCATAACCAACACCTCTATGGAGGGAAAAAAGGGACATCATTCCTTTTAAAAACTAGCCTCCTAGGGCATATATTGCCTGGAATTTCATGCACTAATTTGCCACTTTTTCCTTCATTTTCATCCTGCAGATGTTTCTGTCTTTCCAAACTTTCCACTTCACCATTAGAATATTTATCCACCCCTTTAATCAGTAATGTGCTGAAAAATGTTTTACAATTGGCTTTCTGGGGAATAAAAGCCCAAAGTTTTAGCATTTTCCTATTTTGTGGTATAAATGCTCTCATCATGGGCAATTTCAAGCTACCAAAGTGGCACCAACAGGCTTACAAAATTCATGCACATTTATCAATCATATCTAGTGAGCAGGGTGAACTGACTCCAGTTGACCAATGCTTTTCATTCATTCATTCTAAAACACAAGGCCTCTGAAGAGATTGTTTTTATTTGATTCTTCATACACTGAAGTAATAAAAGATAATGAAAGTAAGAAATTAGATCTCTAGACTGAAACCAGCACTTTATCCATGAAACCACATTATCTGTCCCTAGTAAGATGTGAAATATTTCTGCCTGTCATCTTAACCAAGTTAGACAATGTCATCAGGGAAACCTGAAGGATGCTGTTAGGTTCAGTGTATGACTTCATACTTAGTAAGTTCCATTTCTTTAGAGGTTGAAAAGAAGATTCTCCTTCAGCCAAACAGATACTGGGAATCTTGTATGACTTATTCAGAGTAGTACTTCCAATATCTTAAATAGTACCTGGTACATATGTGCTCAATAAAAGTTTGTTGGATAAGTAATTGCATGAGATTTTACAGAGAAGCCATCTAGACTGAGAAGAATGGTTTTTAAGGAATAGCTTCCTAAAAGCATATGATGACAGAACCAGATCTTCAAGAACGACAAGGTGAGATCAAATGCTACAAACTCACAAACCATGTTGTTGACCTACATACTTTGTTGGGAACACATTTTTTATACCACACTGAAACACAAAGGCATTGGTTTAGGGAGTCCACATGTTCTCTTGGTGGTGGAATTTTTCCTATGGAGTCTGACCTGGAGCCCTTCCTAGTTCTATAACACACAAACCCACTGTGTTCTCTAGAAGTCCCTAGCCAGTCATGTTTCTCATCTCTTTCATTACTTACAAATCAGAATTCTAGAAAGGTTTCCAGGTTTGTTTTCAAGCCATCAAATTTTCATTAGATATAACAAAACAAAAAATCCATCAAACAGATGCACAACTCCCAAAGAAATACAACTGGATGAGCCAATGGACTTCGTGTGTTCGTGCCTGTACTTATACTTGCATGTTATGGGGATTAGAGCCTTAAAATTCCTATTCCTGCTCTTAAGAAGTGGGTTGGAGAACTGGAGGACAGTTGGGCCTCCTCTAAAGAATGCTCTCCTTCTAAGGCTGCAGATTCCATGTGGGACAGTCGGTAGAAGCACATCATCCAGTATCAAAATAGCACAATGCAATACCTTCTATATATAGTCAATGCCTTATTAGCATGTATTAATATTATCTTGTGGCCAGAATCCAGAAATTACCAAGGAGATTCATAAAGAAACAGTGCTCTCCAAAATACTTTAATATTTTACATGTCTACAAAAGAGCCACAGAAACTCACATAGTTCAGTGAGGCTCTCAGGGATATCTGCTGTCATCACCAAAAAGGTGGATTTTGTGCCCGAAGTTGTGCCTCAGAAATTCAGGCACATTTCAAAGTCACTCTTTGTTGACCAATGGCATGCATATCTTTTCCTGGGAGAGACAAGTACATATGACAAACACACATCTGAGGGAGACTGCTTCAGGATACAATGATAGATAGCCTTGGGGTTAGATTTCAGGAAAAAAGAAGAGTAAAGGATATATGGCCAATGGGTCCACAGATGGACCTTCTCTGGTGATCCATGAGACGTTATTTGTCTCTTGTAAGACATGAAATATATCTGTTATTACTTGTTCTTCTCCAGAGGGCTGAAAGTACTTTTGTTGAACCAGTGCTGCACCAAACCAACCTTCTCGCAGTCCCCATTGGCCTAAACCAAATGGGGTTAGACACCAAATGGAGTCTAGATTTAAGAGAGCTAACTCCTCACTACTCTGGGGACAGCAACCTAATTGGCATATGTTGTTTTGATTTACAAAGGTCTTTTATCCATATAGCCCCACTTTACCTGCCTGTTTTGGTGTCACAGACTATCTGGCACCCCTGTCTAGAAACTTGAGGCTCCCTTACAGCTGGAAGCTTCTATTTTAACCAAGGTTTTCTCCACAGACCCTGTTCTCAATTAGGCCTTTTCCTTCCTGCTCCCTGGTTTTGATTGTGTTCTATTCTTTTATTGTTTCATTGAGGTGTACAAAGAGAATAGACAGAAGTCATATCATTCAGTTGGCAGGCTTGTGCTTTGTTTCTGGATTGCAACTATTTATTTTGTCTGATTCCAATGTAAAAAACACAACAAGAAAGCAAAACAAAACCCAGTGTTCATAGGATCCTCTTTGTCCTTTCCTACTTCCTTCTTCTGAACTCAGAAATATTGGTCCATAAAAAAATGTACAAAAAGAAGCACTCATTTTTTTTCTCTAAAATGTAGCTTCAGATGCTTACTTTCCACTTAACATTCCATTCCTCTGAAGTCCTGGCTCCCTCTGTTAATGACAAGACCAGGCTTGAAACCGAACAGGGAGGGACCTCAGCCTTCTGTGCATCAATCACTCCCAAATCTGCAGAGTCTTCTTGTTCAAATGTCTCTCATGTTCCTTCCCACTCTCCACATCCATTCAGACCTCAGAGTGCCACAAGCCTTAATGCTTTCAGCAGCTGCCTAATGTCTGTGCATCCCCATAGCTGGTGTCGGCTTGGCTCCATTCCATCCTGCAGACCCTTTCTCAGCCCATTTCTGCTCTGCTCACAACCCATTTCTTAGAATTTAATTCTAATATTTATTTTCTCTGCTCAGGTACTCAGGGCCTCTTTATGATCTATTTCCAACCCAAAGTCACAATCTCAACGGTGTGTGTGGACTGGCTCTGCTCACCCCCAGAATAGAGATCCCACTTAAGTGGATAGAGGGAACAAACCCACTAGCACCCACCTATCCTTGTTGAGTATTTTCACACATTACATTTGCATGCTGTTGCTCTTCTAGGCCACACTGCCAAACCCAGACCAGCGAGTAGAAGGCGGACTAGGTTGGCAGTCCCAGGCAGGTGAGATTCTGAAGCCCCATCATATATTACATAACTGCTCCTTATGAGCAAACGTGACCTAACTTACCTTGACCCAGCTCCTTCATTTCTCAGGTGGGGCAGCTCTGAGGTGGCTATTCTCCCAGGGGTCCCCAATGAGATCAGGGTCCAGTCACCCCACTGAGGGCTGGCTTGATAACACACCCTTTTATGGCTATCTTTTCTTCCCCACTTCCACCCTCACCTAGCAGTAGTGCCAATATCTCCCCCCAACCCAAATTATTTGCACTTGACTTATCTTAGGGTCTGCTTCTGGGGTACCCAAACCTAGACAATCACAGAGAAGCACTTACATGTGTGTGCTCACACATGATAATGCAATAGCTGCTTCTTCACTTTCCTCCTGGCTTCCTGTGAGGCCACCTCCCAGTAAATGACTTGTACTTGAATCCTTGTCTCAGAGGCTGGCTCACTACTTCTCTTAGGAATCCTGCTCAACTGCTACTGAACTTATAATTAGTGGAGACATTTTTGCCAGGAAAAATAAATATATTTTGAATGAAATTTGTATGTCCCTACCATCCTTTGTGAGCATAACTAAAATTATCTAGTTAAGAGTGATAAAAAAATTGAAGGGAAAGACTTTTTTGCAAACTGTTGCAAAATTTGCCAATAAGTTAAAATGTTGTAACATTCAATGCAACTAATAATAACTATTTTAGAGGATGTAATTTTTATTAATATAGAATCTTTTTTTTGTCCAGCCTTAATAAGATAAATTTAAAGATTAAGAAGTGTCACCAAATGATTAGTTTTTTTAGGATATGCAGGCCCTTTGGTTCAGCTCTGCTCCCATCTGACCACGATCAAAGCTTTTAAGAAACTCCTCCTATTTTTCTCATCACAACCACTTGCTTGTTTCTTCATGGTAATCAGCAATTAATCCCATTGAATCAGTAAGGAGCTTTTATGTTTTATGTAACAGAAAGCCCAATTCAAATTGGCTTAAAAATAAGCAGTAATGTCTCCGTACAGATTGCTTATTAATTGCAAGAATATGATAGTAATGATACACTGGAGAAACTAGATAACACCTTGACCCAGTGATCAAAATTAATATCCCCAGTGAGGTTAGACAGATGCTGTGTTCCTCCAGACAGGATGCTCTGCGAACACATCAATTACAGATCATTCTAACAAGAGGTGTGATACCTGAATCTAATCATAAAGAAATAGATATACCACAACTAAGGAAGGTTCTATAAAGGAGCTGACCTAGATTTTGTAAAAATATCAATGTAATGAAAGACCAAAAGGCTAAGGAATAATTCCAGATTAAAAGAGATTAAAGAAAACTGAACTCCCCCAAATGACATGATTCTGGATTGAAAACATGCTAGAGAATACATTATTGGGAAAATTGTTAAAAATCGATTTATGTGATTTAGATAAAAATGTCATTATCAATGATTAAGCTCCAGTCTTGGATGATAGGGCTGTGGGAATGTGAGAGGATATCTCTGCACTTAAGAGCTGCATACAGAAAAAGTAAAGGGGCCTGATATCTGCAACCTGCTCTCAACTGGGTCAGAAATTCAGTAAATGGGGCACAGAGGTACAAATTGGTGAATCTGCATAATTAGTAAATGGAGTTCTCTGAACATTTCTTGCAACTTTTCTGGAAGTTTGAAATTATTTCAAGGTAAGAACTTCATCATG
>PVIA01012574.1:16868-37204 GCA_004024845.1 Tonatia bakeri | reverse complement strand
CCTTTCGACCCAGCAACTCCACTGGGACTATATCCTAAGAATCCTAAAACACCAATCCAAAAGAACCTTTGCACCCCCATGTTCATAGCAGCACAATTTACAATAGCTAAGTTCTGGAAGCAACCTAGATGCCCATCAGTAAATGAATGGATCAAAAAACTATGGTACATTTACACAATGGAATTCTATGCAGCAGAAAGAAAGAAGGACCTCCTACCCTATGCAACATCATAGATGCAACTGGAAAGCATTATGCTAAGCGAAATAAGCCAGGCCGTGAAAGATAAATACCATATGATCTCACCTTTAACAGGAACCTAAACAAGAAAACAAAGAAACAAGCAAAATATAGTCAAAGACACTGCATTAGAGGACAGGTGGAGAGTGACCAGAGGAGAGAGAAGAGGGATTTCGGGGGAGAGGGGGAGGGGTTTATAGGATCAAAGTTAAAGAACACATGGATAAAAGCTAGGGGGAGGGTGGTATTGGGAGGGAGGTAGGGAGGGGGGTGGGAGGGCTTGATTGGAAGGGAGGTATGGAGGGGGGGTGGGAGGGCTTGATTGGGAGTAAGGGGGAGAAAACTGTACTTGAACATTCATTTAAATTAAAAAAAAATTTGAACTTGTAAAAAAAATAAAGTCCTGTAGCAAAGTAATATGTATATACATACATATAATTCCATGATTATCTTTTATTTCTATCAGACAAAATATTTAGGAAAATTTGGGAACTTTTTTTTAGCATGGAAAGTACTGTTTGCTCTTGAGCTCTTTTGAATATCTACTAGAAAAATCTCTTGTGACAAAGAACAAATTAAAAATGGCTAAATATAAAAAATGTATATATATATAGTTTATTTCATTTTAAATTAGCCTTTTAAAATTTACATTTCTGTTTATATTTTATAATAGTCATTAACATATTAATAGAGGAATGCTATGTATATTTATGGAGTTAAAGTACAGGCATACACAAATTGGAAAAATGCTCAAATAATTTTATGGATCAGGAGCATTATCAACACATTGCTCTTGAAAATTATGATAATCAGAAAAAAAGATTCCAATGTTAATGGACTTCAATTATTGGTAGACCACCATTCCATCAACTTATTGTATCATGAAATGATAAGGGAGATTATTTTAATCACTTCATTCATAAAATACCACAAAAACAAAGTTTTATAATTGAGTAAATTAATCTCCAAATGGGAAACATGGACTTATTACGATGCTTTGGTATATCATATTATGTTTGGCATAGGATTTTATTCACAACTTGCTGATGGCAGATCAGCAAGTATAGCTCAGTGTATAGGAGATTCCAAGGAGATATACTAATTGGATTCCAGCACATACTCTGGAGGAAATTCGAGATATTTCAAAACATTTTGTCTTCTCTGGAGACTGTTTTGGTTGAGAGACAAAAAATAATGAATGTCACTCTGGATGAATTGAAGGTGTTGTGTCTGACAATCCAGATTAAACTGAGCTCGTAGCTATAATCAGGAATGAGACATGGAACTCAGACCTATAGAGTGCTTGTGGTGACATTAGTTTGATATGCTGGTTCAGTCATAAGGGCCAATAGAGTATGAGATATGTTCAAGGGGTGATTAAAAACAACTTCTGCTGTTGAAATCTAGATTCAGCAAATTATGGATTGAATACCTGACTTGTGTTTGGATGTTGCAATGATATAGGTCTGCTTACAACAACTTAAAATAGTTCCAGAAAATTTTTAAAAACTCTGGGAAAAAGTAGCTAGTATAATGGGGGGAGATAATTGGAGGAAGGTGGACCAAAAGCTTAAACTTCCAGTTTTAAGATAAATGAGTACCAGGGATATAATATAGAATATGATGACTATAGTTAACACTGCTGTATGATACAGAGAAAAGTTGTTAAGAGAGTAAATCCTGAGTTCTCATGACAAAGAGAAAACAATTTCTTGCCTTTTTTTTTCTTTTTATTATATCTATATAAGATGATGGATGTTAGCTGAACCTATTGTGGCAATCACTTCACAATGTGGGATGTAAAAAAGGAACTAGTATAATCATTGAAAAAAACAAATGAATATAGACCATAAATAATTCTAACTCCTTAGAAAGATGAATGTGGAAAGATGGGTAAGGAATAGCTTGTTAAAACATTTTGTTGTTTGTTTCTTTCCTTTGTTTTGTTCATTAATAAAATATAGCCAGAGATATTGAAATTAAGAACAAACTGACAGTAACCAGAGGGGAAGTGGGGGGGAGATAATGGGGGTAATGGGGGGAAGTGTTTTCAGGAACATGTATAAAGGACAAAACCAAAGGGGGACAAAACCAAAGTGGGGTAGGTTCAAGAGTGGGAAGTGGGGATGGCTGGGATTGGCGGGGGAGTGGTGGTGGGGAGAATGGAAACAACCATACTTGAACAACAGTAAAACATGTGGAATAAAAAGAATGAACAAGATGAAGAGACAGGAGAGAAGAGCTATAAACTAGTTGAAACAATTATGTGTACAGGGGTACCATGATATTTAGATTTCTCAGACAAGTAACCCTAAGTCATATTGCTGAACAGGTAGGGTATCTACAGCAAGACTCTGACTCTACATCCCTAGAAGAGCTATGAAATCCTTATATGTGTGTTCTCTTTCTTCCAACATCTTCTTTTCTAAGCCATCCCCATCCGCCTCATCCTAGTGAGGAGTAGTCTTCTTTTTGCAGATGTGATTTGGTCAGGAATACAGAAAGTACTATAAGAATCCAAGCAGGGAGATATTTCATATAGAAAATTACATTAGATAAATTTAAGGAATGATAGGGAAAGCCTATAATGGCTTCTAGGAAATCAATGTGTGATAGAATAAACAGGAACCATTACCTCAGCAGTATGCAACACTAAAGTGGGTGATTCTCAAAAAGGTACTTTCAACTCCTGGCACACTTTTACCATCTGCTGAAACCCACACGTCTGCCCATATCTGTCACAAACACAATATGACTTCTACTTTTCTTTCATCTTCCATCACTCACCATGAATGTTTCTCACTGGCAGAATCTAAAGCAGAAACTGACTGGTTGGAAATGGCACTCCTAAACTTTTAGCCCTTGTAATATATGAGAGAACACTGAACAACAACAACAAAAAAATGGTGCTGAATTTCCAACAGATGATCTAACGTAGTTATGTTTTGTCATTGGGAGTAATTAACATCTTTCTGCTGAAATAGTATTCCTGCATGTTCCAGTGCCAGCTCATTTAACAGAATTATTTAATATGGCCCTTTGATAATATATCACTAATAAACTAATGTGGACTGATGTTACATTTTTAACTGAGTTAAAGCCTAAGGAGAAAAGTCTCCCTCTCTTGCTCTAGGTGGGCTTCCCCTTGCTCTGTGCTGATGCTATATTGCTCCTCTCCTGGAACCTATTCCAGAAACTCTCCTGCTCTCCCTCAGCATTGTTTTCTTCTCCATTACTATACACCTCTGTCACTCAGCCACAAGATAGGCTTATTACTCACACTTCTAGAATGAAAAATCAAGCATTATACTATTGCATTTGATTTAGTCTTTCAGATTATCTCTGTACTTGAAACATTTTTCTTCAGGATTAAAGACACTATGAAAGAAAATACCTTGAGTAATGTCCCAAATTACTGATCATAAAAATGGTTTTCCAAGACTTATTCCCCAAGCAGAGTGGGGGATGGAGGCAGTTTTTTGTTAACCTTAGTGTCTGTACTTAAAAGAAAGATTTTTATTTTCATCCTCTTTGTCAAACAGTTCCAGACTCAGGGCAGGTCCTCAGTGTCAATTGCTCATTTCCAATTTGCCTCTTAATCATAAGAGGGTAAATACCATGGTATTAACTAGTCACAAGAACTGAGAACATGGTATAACATGTCCAGGCATACCTGAATTTGAGCTATGGGCATGCAGATTTGCTTCTTTTCTCTGACATCTACCACATCTCAACAAGGAGCTTTACATTGATATTTTAAAGAAGGAAATTAAAAACTAAAACCTAAAGACATTTATTTAAGTTTCATTGTTAGAGAAATTATGCTTTAAAATTTTTAGTCAATTTGAAATTATAACTAAAGGCATGGGGTAGTGATGATCAACTGTGCCTGCTTTCTCCCCATATCCTGGTAGTCCTGAAGGCTGGAAAGACCTTGGTATCCAGGTAGAATAGTGTGCTTATGGAAACACCATGGGATTCTCCTCATAGCCTTTGCAGATCAGCAGCACTAGAGATCCATGGGCAGAAATGGATGCCATAGAGTGTCATAGTTTTCTCTGTAAGCCTCTTCATAGAGCACTGAAGAGTAATATTGATCCAAGAGTCACTGGTCCCAAGTGATATTTCCTTCCACTAATTAAAAGAGTAAGAATTTTGATTAATTGAACAAAGTCTCAATTCATTATCTTGCACTGACACTTTGATTTTTAAAGGAAATGTATTTTCTAATTGTATCCTGCAAATAGATAACTCCATTATTCCACTCATTTGTTGAAATTGTACAAAAATAAGTAAACTTGTCAGCATGCTCAAGTCCTGGATTTTGCAACTTGTCATTATTCACACAAGGCTCTGTCACAAGGTCTACTGGAATAAAAGAAGGGGAGCACAAAGAGAGAAAAGCAAGGCAGAAATGGAGAAAGTTAGCCCCCAGGTATTCATCTGTTTACTAAAACTAGTTCCCAGGGACATTGGCCAGTAGATTGAACTGAAGTGCCCAAGTTGGTGACTCAAAAACCATAACATCATATCCTAAGACAGTGACCTATAGGCTGCATTATAATGTCCAAGAAAGGTGATCATGAGATTATATTATCATATTCAAAGTGTCAGAAGGTCAATTTCCTGTTTATAACTTCATGATAGGATAAGGAGAGAAGACCATGAAGCTACATTAGAAAGTCCAAAGTTATGATCATAATGATATTACAGTCTTACTGTATGTTTATAGAGCCAACTAATTTGAAAGGGAAAAAGCAAAAAGACCATATTGTGATAATCAAGGTGATAACCAGAGGCTGCGTGTTATAATGCCTTATACTATGACCAAAAAAAATCATTTTTCTAATGATCAACTGGTTGGCTAGCTGGTTACAGTATAGTGCTCAAGGATTGTGAGGTATTGCCCTCTAAGTTTTCTGGTTTGTGGATGAAGGTAGAGCAGTAAGACTGTGAAAATCAGAGCTGAAATCACTTTCTTGTTCAAAGGAGGCATTGTTTTGGTTGAACCATCACCTCTGTAAAGCACTTAGAGTCTTACAGTGTTGGGTTGGGTAAAAAAAGCCAAGGCCTGACAGAAAGTCTGGTGACAAATCTTAGAAGCCATGTGTGTTAGTCTTCTTGGCTGCTATACAAAATACCACAGGCTGTGACTTAAACAACCGACATTTATTTTCTCATAGTTGTGGAGACTGGAAATCCATCTGGTGAGGCCTATCTTCCTAACTTGTAGTTGGCCACCTTCTTGCTGTGTCTTCACCTGGTTTTTCCTCTGTGCTCTCATGGAGTGAGAGAGAGAGGAGAGAAGAGAGAGATAGGGAAGAAGAGAGGAGAAGAGAGAGAGAAAATTTTGATGTTCCTTCCTCTTCCTATAAGGACATTGGTTCTATCAGATTAGGGTCACATATTTATGACCTCACTCAAACATAATTACCTCATAAAGATTCTATCTCCAAATATAGCTTAGGGCTTTAACATATGAATTTAAGGGTGAGTCTATAACACAATGTATCACTGACACTTCATATATCACTCAGTCTTTGGTTGGCCATGTTAGAAACTGGTTTTATTAACCCCCCACACTTTAGGAATATCATATCTCTCTGAAGTGGACATAAGAAGGATTTGAATAAAAGGACAAGTATGCATCTACTCTAGTTCGTAACATTTTATTCAGTCTTCTTATAACATTTTGACTAAGGGAACTGTTCTCCACTGGAGTGTGATAGAAGTTCAAATAATAGTGTTCAAAAATGTGTGGTGAAACTGGCCATCATGTAGGTTGTTACAGATCCAAGGGAGTAAGAAGTCTTTCTGGAACCCATCCATTTCAGGACAACAGATTAGAAATAAGCCTCTACTACTCAAATATATTAATATAAAAATGTTTCAGTGATACTAAATATATATTCTCCATGGGATTCAATAACACTTTTTTAAAATTTTGAATTGTGTGATGTTATCCATAAGAACTCCCTTTTTGTTCCAAAATCTTCCCACCCTGATTCTAAATTGTGTTAATCAATAAAAGTCAACACATGGCAGTCTAAAGCTTGGAGATTAAGGCCAATAGTGTTATACTCTAATAAAATACCATCTTTCAGGTAACCTTTGTTGTGTAACCTTAGCCATTTTATTTTACTTCTCTAAACATTAATTTTCTCATTTATAACTGGAAATACTCTTAGTATTTATCTCAACGCATTGTTATGACACATGAATAAGATTCCTTTAGCAGAATCCTCAGCTCAGTTCCTTACATAGAGTAAGCTTTGGAATAGATGTTGACCACAATCCTCCTCCCACCAAAGCAGCTTAGCATCAAGCAGGAAGCACTTGATAGTCCTGGATAGCAAACTTGCCTTAGAAGCCTTCTTATATTGGCTAGCATAAAGGATGTCATTCAGCCTACACAGAAAGGAGATGGAAAGAGCTGTGCTGAATAGTAGTGACATCAAATGGGGTTAGAATCCATATTCAAGTTCCAGCAAGTTGTCTGGATTAAGAAGTTGAGGATGACAGGTCTCCTCAGCAGAGCCAAGGGGTAATGGTCATGATAATAATATAGTTAAAGCATGGCTACCCACTCTGGTCAGGATTTATTCTGGAGCTAATGGCAGGGCACATCATGAATAGTCTTGGGAGCTGAGCATAAAGTTGAGAGCCAAGAAATTTGGGCCAATTCTTCTAGTTCTAATATACTTTTCACTGAGAAGTAGTAGAGTCCAACAAGGCATTGTCCCAGAGCCTTCAGGAGAAGACACAAACATATTAATCAAATAGGGCAGATATTAATCTATAATCAGGTATTTTATATGTAATATTAGATATTAAAATATGTTGGAAATAATTTTCTCTTTCTAGTCCCAACCAATAGCTAAAATGTGTTGGGTACATACTATGTGCCAGTCATTGTCCTACTTTTTACAACTTATTTTCAGGATTAGTATGTATTATTCCAGTTTAGGGATGAAGAAACAGGTACATGGAAGGTAAGTATATTGCTAATTTTTACTTAGTAAGTCAATTTCAGGATCAGAATTAAATCTGAATCAGCTCTTATTTATTATAAACCTTAATTTAAGGCTTAAACATTTAGACATAGAGAATGACTTTGTAGGCAGCATAGTTACAGACAATTAGAACAACTCCTTATCTATTTGCTTCTGTTTCAGAAGCAAATGAGCCCTGACTGGTGTGGCTCAGTGGATTGATCACCGGCCTGTAAACCAAAGGGTCACTGATTCAATTCCTAGTCAGGGCACATGTCTGAGTCAAGGGCCAGGTACCCTGTAGGGGACACACTAGAAGAAACCACACATTGATGTTTCTTTCCCACTCTTTGTTCTTTCCTCTCCCTATCTAAAAACAAATAAAATCTTTTAAAAAATAAAATTATTTTAAAAGAAAAGAAGCAAGTGTTTTGGAAAGGCCAGTAAAGCTGGATTTCTCCTGGCTTATAACTTCCTAGCTGTTTTACCATAGTTACTTCATTTCTTTGATCTCAATGTTCTCACCTATACACTGGGGAAATAATGCCCAACTCTTTGATGCATGTGTTAAATAATATGATATGAAAAGTCTTAGCATAGACAGGGTACTAATTCATAACCATTTCTAATTTTATTTTTTTTATCACATTCCATTCCAAAAGGTCATCCATCATCTTGGGTACAGTAATACAGACCTCACCACTTCCCTGTGACTCTTATCCTGATCCATTACAAACAACCTTGAATATTAGAGAGCTAGTCTTTTTTTCACTGTGGAAAGCAGTATGGAGATACTTCAAAAAATTTAAAACGGATCTGCCTTTCAACCCAGTGATCCCACTTCTGGGAACATATCCGAAGGAATCCAAAACACCAATTCAAAAGAACACAAGCACCCCTATGTTCATTGCAGCATTACTTACAATCACCAAATATGAAAGCAGCCAAAGTGTCCATCGGTAGATGAGTGGATAAAACAACGATGGGACATTTACACAATGGAATATTACTCAGCTGTAAAAAAAAAAGAAGAAGAAAATTTTACCATTTGCAACCTTATGGATGAAGCTGGAGAACATCATGTTAAGTGAAATAAGCCAGAGAAAGGTAAATACCATATGGTTTCATTCATCTGTGGCATTTCTTAAACAAACTGAACTAACAAGCAAAACAGAGACAGACTCATAGATTGAGAACAGATGATAGCTAGTGGCAGGGGGAGGTTAGGGGGTGGAGGGATTGGCAAAAATGAAAAAAGACTAGTGAACAATAGTGTGGGGGAAGAGGAGTACAAAGAGACTAAACAGTATTGAAAAATACAGTAAAGATTAACTAAAATATTTTTTAAATGTTCAACATTGTGTGTGTGTGTGTGAGAGAGAGAGAGAGAGAGAGAGAGAGAGAGAGAGAGTCTTTTATAACAAGATCCTTGCCTGAACTCAGTTCTCTGAGTTGGCATATGCTATGTCTAATCCTATTTTACATTATTGGCTTTTTCATATTACAAAGATAATGTTTGTAAACTTCTAGTTTTTTCTTCTCTACAGTAAACACTTATAGTTACTTCAACCTATTCTCAAGTGAGAATCTTGTGAATTCTATCACCACACTTCTTATCTCTTTGATAGTGACATTTGTTCATTTCTCCTTATAATTTTATTTTTATATTTCCCAAGAAGGAAATGTCCACTACAGAAAGAAAAAAATGCAGACATAATAAAATAAAAATAATGGTTTCTTGTTTTCACTTTACTGAAGTGCTTGAAATGCTTTTTTTAAAAAAGTTTTTAATTGTATTATTTCCATTACCATTTAGCCCCTTTATACTCCTCTCTCTTCTGCAGTCACCATGCTATTGTCCGTGTCCATGAGTTCTTTTCCTTCTTTGCTCAGTCCCACAATGCCCCCTCTGACCTGCCAATAGCTTTCATTTTGCTCTCTATCTGTGATGTGATTTATGATTCAATGTTTGCTCTTTCACATCCATCCTGGGAATCTTCAAGCCTTTGCTATCATGAATTATCTGCACTCTACTCTGACATGCTGCTGATACTATCTCAATAGAATAGCTGTCCTGACTTGATATTCGGTGACAAAATATAAATCTTCTTAAATTACACATTAGATATAATTGAGAAATGGATGAAGAAAGCAGCCTAAACCCTGTAGAAGAAGTAGATTAATCTGCCTCATTCGGTGCTACCATTATCTCAAATTACAAATTCACTGCTGTTTTATCATATTTGTACAAAGGGCAATTGCCTGCACAGAGACTTCAAGAAGTTGGATAGGACCCATATAATCTGTCCACGAACAACATCCATACCCCAAAACTTGGGTGATAGAAATCAAAACCTATTCTCTAAAGTCAGGTAATTAGTTTATCTAATTGTCATTTCCCATGACAATCTTCTCTCTAGAACTTTCGATTGGTACCTGGGAATTGTCTTGTTGAAATGTGAATGAAATCATGACTGTTTTATTTGTCCTAGTTCTTAAAATTCTAAGTTGATTCATTTTCTAGCTTCCAATTTCAAGTTCTCTAGTGGTTTCCAGTACCCAGACTATCTTGGACATTTAGAAATAAAGTTCTGCAGCCACTGTGGTCTAGGAAGATGGGCACTCCCAAAGGCAGAAGTAGTTCTTCAGATTCCATCCACTAGATGCAGTTTCTATAATCTTCCATATATTCCCTAAAATATCAGTGCATAGTATACAGGGGGAAAATATTTATGGTCTGGGTTAATGTCTTAGCTTCCTTAATGCATATACATCACACAAAAACAAAGAAACAACACAGAAAGCATTGATTCTGAGGTCTAGCTTTGTTATTTCCCTCTAGGTTGAATTATCTCATGTTCTTTCCAACCACAAATTCTTTGTAGGGATGGGGGTTACAGGGAGCCTAAGCATTCCTGTGTTCACTGCTAGTGGCTTTGATTCTAAGTGTCCATTGAGTTTATGATAAATTTCCAAATTTGTAGCTGACATGTGGGACAGTCGTCCTACCATCCAGATATGTAAAGCTCCAGCATTTGTCTGCTCAGTAGTTCATAATAAAAAGGTGAGGACTAAATGGATAGAGCATAGAAGAAAATCAGAGTGAGATACTCTTGGATATTTAAAATTAGACCCAAGTCATGGGGTAACATTTTCCTCCTGAACTTTTTATTTGTTTGTTTTCTTGGAGAAAGGTATGGAAGTAATGAGAAATTTGGATTCTTGGAAGCCAGGCATTGGAATAGATTTACAAAACTTTGCAAAATAAATTCAAACTGCTACTAGACTATAAGTTCCATGAAGGCAGGAGCTTCTATGCAGCTCACTATTGTATCTTCAGCTCTTAGAACTCAGTGGTTGCTCAATAAACCTTGTTGAATAAATAAAGCATTTAATAATAAATGAAAGTTGAATGACTTTCTTTGCTTTGTATATTTTCCATGTTTATTTTCTTCTTTTTTAAGTTTTGCAAAGCCTTTTTGGAAATTCAATGCTGTTTCATTTGCCTGGGGTTTAGGTTTTAACTTGCATCAATAGGATGCAGGAGTTGAAAGTAACATATGGGAAGTGACATAACCTTGGAGCCATTAAAGGGATAGAGTGAGCAGAAGTGTGAATGGAAGAAAGTGAATGGAAGAAAGACAACCATGAGGTCAAATCCAAGAATCTAGATTCATCCATGGAAGAATTTTAGTCTTTGTTTTGAATAAGAAGCTGATTTCTTAAAAAAAAAAACATTTATTTGTTTGTTTGTTTATTAGTATATTTTATTGATTATGCTATTACAGATATTCCAATTTTTATCCCTTTGCCTTCCTCCAGCCAGTACACCTCTTCCCTCCAGCAATCCTCCCACCTTAGTTCATGTCCATGGGTCATGCATATAAGTTCTGTGGCTTCTCCATTTCCTATACTAATTTTAACATCCTCCTGTCTATTTTTTTACCTACCAATTATGCTTTTTAATCCCTGTAAATTTTCCCACATCCCCCCCTACCTCCTCCTTGCTGATAACCCTCCAAATGATCTCCATATTTATGATTCTCTTCCTGTTTTAGTTGTATGTTTTTGTTTTTGAGAGTTGGTTTTTGATAGTTGTGAGTTTATTGTCATTTTAATGTTCATAGTTTTGATCTTCTTTTTCTTAGATAAGTCTCTTTAATATTTCATGTAATAAGGTGATGATGAACTCCTTTTTCTTTACCTTGTCTGGGAATCACTTTATCTGCCCTTCAATTGCAAATGATAACTTTGCTGGATAGAGTAATCTTGATTATATGTCCTTGCCTTTCATCACTTTGAATACTTCCTGCCAGTCACTTCTTGTCTGCAAAGTTTCTTTTGAGAAATCAGCTGATGGTCTTATGGGCACTCCTTTGTAGGTAACTCTCTGCTTTTCTCTTGCTGCTTTTAAGATTCTCTCTTTATCTTTAACCTTTGGCATTTTAATTATTATGTGTCTTGGTGTGGTCCTCTTTGGGTCCAATTTGTTTGGGACCATCTGTGCTTCCTGGACTTGAATGTCTATTTCCTTCACCAAATTATGGAAATTTTCTTTCATTATTTTTTCAAATAAGTTTTCAATTTCTTGCTCTTCTTCTTCTCCTTCTGGCATCCCTATGATTTGGATGAGTCTTTTATATACAAGACATTCTGCAAAGCTGTCTTCATTTATGTGAAAAATGAGAGGCAGAGTGAAGATTGTTGAATCATCCAACAGATTCTAAGGCAGAATCTAAAGCTGATAAAAGGGTGACAAGTCAGAAAGTTCTGTGTAAGGAGAAGGAAACCACTTCAGGAGAAACAGTGCTTGGAGCCCCTATTCACCTGGCTGACCCTGCACTGGATCACATGGGCTCCAGAAAATATTCTGCTTTCTGAGTTTTAAAACTATAGTTTGCAAAGGGTTGGCCCTCTAGTAGTCAATAAATAACACTAGAAAAACACCTCAGAAAAGAATCAGTAAGATTTACCTTAAATCTAACTGAACTACCTCATCCAAAAAGATTTTTGTTTGTTTGTTTTCATGAAGTTGTTACCTGTGTGTTGAACGGGTTCATGAAAAGTGCACATATCACAGAAGCTCCCATTACAGACACAAGGAGGGATACTGGACCTGCTCACCTAGACTCTCTGTCAGGGATCCCAAATGATCAATCTTAAACCTCAAATACTTTTCTTTCATTTTCACACAGAACAACATCTGAAGGGTGTTCTTAGCTGAAGAACAACAGACACAGCAAGAATCAGTTTAGCCCCACCCCCACCACCTCAGTGTACAGTGTTCTTCAGTCCCTTGCCTTTTCCCTACCCTGCATCACACTGTATGGTTCCATTGTACTGATTGACTCCAGACTTATATCCATGGGCACAATCATAGTCTTGTTTAATGGCAGAGATGAAAATGAGTGTAAATAGTGTTTCCTTCTCAGGTATAAGACTGCTTATGGTTTATCTCTTTGTGAGAATTTTCATACTTTCTAGGGAAGAATATTCACATGGACTTTCTCTCTGGTTAGACGGGCAGCCCATGTGCCCTTTCTACCTGTGCCCAGCTCTTCCCAGTGACCCATGCATGCTGCTTTTAATAAGTAGGATGTTGGGCCACTACTGTCAAAGCTCTGCAGGTCTGGACAAAGACTCTCCTAGGGGGGCGAACATCCACCTTTCCAAAGTATGTTAAGGAAGACCAAAGAAAAGTGCAGGCAGAGTTAAAGTGAAATGCCTTGGATAATCAGTATGAAAGGTTAAGGATTTATGAAATATTTTTTAGGTCTTTCTTTTTTGAAAAGATAACAACCTTTAAAATAAGCAAGACTTTCTTCCAGGTCTAAAAAACCCCATGATTCTGGGACTCTTTGAGTTTTAAGTGACAGTACCCCTGTTGCTGATTTCAGTGGAGGCCTTCAGAATTCATTAATTTTAGGGGAGAAATATAGCATGGGGAAAGAAGAGGGGAAAAGAGAGGTATGATCCACCCCAAAATAGCCCAACATATTTTCTTTACCCTGATATTTATGAAGGAAAAATATGTAACTGCTTGATATAATATAGTTCATGAAGTCAGTCTTTGAATCATGAAATGGCACTGTTTTATTACTCATTTTAGTGGGAAAAATTCTTAAATAATAATCATGGGAGAAACAGAAACGGAATTGTTGAAACTGAAATACCAAGTGTCATTGCATGAAGCAGCCTATTACTGTTGTACCAGATCAGGTCATCCCCTAACCCCTCACCAAACATTTTAGCCTTGTTCTCTTTCTGCTCAGGGATTTTTTTGCAAATCTGCCCATTCTTGTCTTTGGAGATATAGGGCACATGTTGAAGTGTTAGGAAATCTCCAGAGGCAGCAGGGCCATTCATAGACTGATTGGTGGTACAGTAAGAAGATTTAGACAACAGGAGAGTTGATTGCTTATTATGAGATATGAGTTGTTATAGTGATGGCAGGAGGAGAGAGAACTGGAAAGAGAATGGGGACTTTATTGCAATTTGACACAGATCCCAGTTCCTGCATTCTTATATAAGATTGGTTCACCACAGAGCTTGCTCCTATGTGTTGGTAGACTTAAACTAGTTGACGAGGTATCCTGGTTTCTGATAGCCAAAATGTTCCGTTTATTTACTTCATTATACCAATGCCTCATATGGCTGTGGTAACTAGGCTAAAAATTAATGATGGGGAAAAGCTTTAAGGTAAAGTTATTGCAGAAATTCTATCAGGAATAATGTAGCACTCCATTCCCTGGTGAGAATGCTTCTCTGATTAGCAGATAGAAATAGTTCTCAGTCTTGAAAGATTTATCTTTCATTACCTTCTTTCCTATTTTCATCACTATTTTCTTCATATTGCAAGTCTTACAAATTGAGAAAGAGAGCAAAATCAAATGTGGAAATAATGAATCTGTACTTGAATTGGTGAGAGACAGAGTAAGTGAGAAAGGAGTTCCTGATCTTAATCAGGGTTAGCAGGCACCAGGGTTTTGGCTTCAAATTTAGAATCCCACAGTGAAGTAGTTATCAGCCACTCAGATGTAGGTTCCTCAGCTGCACAGACCATGCTGCCTATGTAGACATGGTATGTGCATCTTATGATGGGATTGGGATAATGGAACAAAGATGCTTGAGAATTTCAGATACAGGCCTAAGGGTATTTGAACCTGAGTTCAAAGTCTCCTTCTCCAGGTGCTGTGTTCACATTTTGTGCAGTTGGGACAGGGTACTTTATCCAGGAAGTTATACAAGATCCACACACATCCTACAGGGGATACAAGAGCTTTCCAGAAGTCATTCCTCCTTCATGTGTGTGGGACTTGCTTGGTAGAGATTAGACACAACTAAATTATCAGGTGTTTCCAGCCATTTCTCTCTGAGTTTTCTTCTGTGAAACATTATCATGAGTTCCCCAAACCCCAGCAAAGAGGAAAGCCTTGCATGCGTGCAGGAAAACACCTTCTAAATTTGATGTAAGGAAGGATTTCTTAACTAGGACACTCAAAAAACCACAAATCATAAAAATAAAGTGGTAATTTTGATAAATTTATAATTTTTTATTTATTGAGAAATAGACACATATACCATAAAATTCAAAATCTATAAAAGTATATTTGCAACACATATAAACCACTTCCCCCAAAAGAAATAATATACAGGGTAATATAAAATTCTACAAACCACTAAGAAAACAATTAAGCTGGGCAGAGAGGATATCAGCAAAAGTATAAACAGAAAATTCAGAGAAGAAATCTGAATAGCTAGTGTAGATATAACAAAAGGCTCTATGTCTATAGTAATCATGGAAATTCAAATTAAAGCCACAGATTTCACAATAATCAAGCTGGCAAAAATTTAAAAGTCTGAAGATTCAGTGTTGTTAAGGATGTGTGGAGTTACAGGGATACTATACTTTGCTGGTGAATATGTATGTTGGTACAGCTCCTTTGAAAAACAGTTTGAGCCCTGGCTGGGTGGCTCATTTGGTTGGAGCACCGTCCTGTACAGAAAGGGTTGTGGGTTCAATTTCTAGTCAGGGCTCATACAAGAGTCAACCGACAGATGTTTCTCACATTGATGTTTCTCTCCCTCTCTCTCTAAAATCAATAAAGATATCTTTGGGTGAGGATTAAAAAAGGACACAATTTGACAATAACCATTAAGTCAAAGTTTCCGAAATTCCTGAGCTGGTAATTCCACTTCTTCATTTGTACTGCTGAAGAATTCTTGAATGTGTATGTCTGCAAACATGTAGAAAAGCACTCAAAGCAACATTACTCTGTTAGCAAGATCTGGAACCAATGCAAATGTCTGTCATCTGTTTGAATATACTATAATTGAATTATGATATACTCATAACTGAAGTATGATACAGTAAAAACTAGAATCTAACACAATAGTGAAATAAAAGCACTAGAACTACATATATCAAACAATTGAGAAAAAGGTTGTAATAAACATACAACTAAGTATGTAAGAATTACATATATATTTTATATAATAAATATATATTTATATTTAAAACATACTGCTTGGAAATTCATTAAAATTTTAGTTAAATATGAATACATGTATAGGAATAAAGTTACTAAATTCAGGATAGTGTTTTCCTGGGAAAGGAAGGAAAAGAACTGGGGAGAGGTCCAAAGAGGTATTTTGGACATGTTTTATTTCTGCTGACAATGCTTTATTCCTTATTAGAGGTATGGATGCACAAATATGCAATGTATTGCTTTACCATATATTTGTATATCTTAAATAGAGTAGATTACTTTTTCGAAAAAACAAGTCATGGTAGTCTGTGGTATCTGGTAATTCCCTTTTCCTCAAAGCAAAAGATCACTCTTAAGAACATTCTCCACACTTTTCTCAAAGCTATATAATCCATTCAAAAAATTAACAAGAAAAAAGAACTGGTTAGACAAACAAAAACAACAAAAACTATTGAACACTGGGAAGACATTATGTCATGGTTAAGTGGACCTGCCCACCATATAAAGATGATGTTTTTGTCATGTGTGTGTTTAACTACCTTACATCTTTCTTCCTTTTTTAAAATATCTTAATTTCCTTCTGAAGGACTCTTCCACCTCCATTCACCACCATGTGTTTGTATAGTAGACCTCTGCAGAGGATGTGACCCAAGTCAAAGCTAGTCATCAGGCTATAGTGATTGACTCAAGATTATGTTGGCCAATAAAAGTCAACGAGATTGAAAAGATTTTTCAGGGAGTCACTAGAAAGTGACTTTTGTCCTTGTTTCTGCACTAGCGAGACCAAGGAAGAATGTGAGCTCCAAAAAATGGCCTTTAGGCTCTTTGTGACTAGGAGGCTCTCTAGCCCATCTGAGCATAAATTCTGTGTGGAGCAAATCCAAGTGAATAAACAGAGTGGAAGGAACTAGATTCTGGTGGATCTGTCAAACTTTCCAATCAAGCTGTTTGATAGCAGCCCCACTTCTGAGCTCTTCAAAACTGAAGGTTAATGTCAGCCTTTTCATGAATATGATTTGACCTTTTTTTGCTTTCTTGAAACCAAAATGACCCTAACTGATAAATCTTTCATTAGCAGTAAAATATCAAAATAAACTCTCTTGTAATACAAGTGATCACAATTTTGACTGAAAGCAGAGTACTCTGTCCTCCATGCCCACCTCCCACCTGCCAGGTCACTAGTTCCCCTGAAACCATTCTTAACCACCTCAGCAGCTAATAAGAGAAACACAGCCAGATCCACTCAAATTAAATACCTAGCCTCTTTGTTACAGAACTGCTTAATTAAAACAACTGAAATTGCCTTTCAGAAATTAAGCCCTTCTTTTGACTAGAGACACTTATCCCAGCCAAAAAACACTTGCTGAAAGCCCAGCAAGGGGGTCATTTTTATCTTCACTTTAAACATCTGAGAAAAATGAAGGAAAAGGAGATGAGTCTGTGAGGAGGTAATTTGTTTCTTCTGTTAGATATTTCAAAACAGAGGTGATGGTCTAAATTTAAAGAGTCTTGAAACAGCATGTACCCAGACTAATGAAAATCAAAGTTCAAGGGCTTGTTTCAATTCTGATGAACAATCTACCTATTTGTAAGGATTTATTGACTAGCTGGGGAATACTTAAAATTTGCATTTTACTTGCCACTTTAGGATTTTTTCCAAGAGCATTTAATCTTCTTTCCTCTTTCTCTGCTCTTTAAAATGTCTCGACTTGCTGCTCTTAAATGAAATTATCATTGTCTGCTTCCTCTTCATTGAAATGAAACCAACTTTAAATAACTCACCTAGATGGCTGAATTTTTAAACTTTTTGAACAAATAGTTTCTCTCAAAGTCCCTATATGTTGTGATATATTCTATTTTATCCCATTCTATTTTATTTTAAAATATCTTGGTTAAAACCCACTAAACTTGCTACTGCTGAAATTATTTTTTTCCTTCCAGAGTTGCTTGATATTTGTTTAGAAAAAATTTTTGAATTGGCAAAGTCATTCCTTTCTTTAACTTCATCTTTTATCTAATTGAAGAATATTTTCAATCAGTGGGTGAAGATAATGGAACCAGGGAGTCTTGTGAATTCTATCAGTTTCCCTGCACATGGCTCCAAAGGGACTTTTCCAGTGATTTGTCTTTTACATTTACGTGCATTTAGTGTCTGTCCTCTGGTGTGCACAAAGAAGACTGATACTACATTTCTCAACCTCTTTTGTCAACTACCATTAGGTTTATCTAAAAGACATTGGAAAATAAGTGGCAAAAGGAAGGGGAGATCGCATTTCTTCTTCTCTTCTTGTACTGGCCGTGTCTGCTATGTGATCCGTACCACCATTAGTCTGATTCTGTTGTCTATTT
Organism: Tonatia bakeri; assembly: GCA_004024845.1. Classification (NCBI taxonomy): domain Eukaryota; kingdom Metazoa; phylum Chordata; class Mammalia; order Chiroptera; family Phyllostomidae; genus Tonatia; species Tonatia bakeri. The sequence goes on along the minus strand of PVIA01012574.1, from coordinate 19,136 downwards.
CAGACACTAGTCTCCTGGCCTCTGTAAACATCTCCTCATATTATTCTTTTGTCCTAGGAGTAAAAACAGCCTTTTTGTTGTTCCAAATCTCTGTATTGCTTTCTCAGCTCCTATTTGGTTTCGTGATGCTTCCAATGACTTTGTTAACTAGTTTTCATACTAAATTATTTCCATGGAACTATTTGGTATTCACTTTTCTTTAGACTGACACACTACATTGACATATGTTATTAATTTGACCCACATCTTGAACTTTAGTTCCAGGAATGGGTGAATTTGTGGGATCAAAATTCTGGAGAGAAGAGTATCATAGAAAAAATAAGCTCACCATTCTGAATGAAGTTTTCTCTTGAGGAACTTACAAATTCTTAAGAGGCTAAGAAACCAAACAGGTATGTAAGATGTTAAAAAGCTAAGCAGATGTCCCAATTTTTCACCTGTTGCTCTCCTTCACACCACCCACCCCCACAGTAATTTAAAATTAGTACATAATTGGCCCTGATCTGAAAAATGTTGCCAAGTAAACCAGTGTTCCCAGTGGGACACCATAAAGAGTGGCTGGTTTGATTTTTTGTGGCTGACCCCATGGCCAGTGCTGTGCCTCAGTCCCCTGTGAACACTCAGAGAGTTTTCTTGTAGTTGGCATCCCCACCCACCTCACACTTCTTGGCCTCCAGCCCCAGCCCTGGTGTCCTTGCAGAGCAACAGAATGTCAAGGAGACAGCCTGTGCACCTGCCCAGGTGAACTCAGGTACAGCCCAGGACAGAAAATGACTATTCTTTAAAATGCTTTGAAATCTTTGGAAGAAAACCACAGCTAAAGTTTCTCTGATGACATGGGGGAAGCCATTGGCTATATGGAAAACATTGTGATAACCTACTGAGGAGAGCAACCTATAAAGAAGCTCAGGTGTTTGGCAATCAACTCATTTCTTTCAATGCACAAATGAAGAAGGCAACCGTCTCCCTCAACCCCACAGCTTGCAAAGGCAAAGCAAGGACTCCACTTGAAAAAAACGCTACCTGGATCTACACTTGTCTGGTGTAGATGTGACGGTCATCGAGACAGATTATGAGGGCCAGGCCAAGCAACTGCTGGAGCTGATGGAGAACACAGACGTGATCATCGTGGACGAAGGAGACTGGATGTTGCAGGAGGTTATTACTGGAGCTCTTCGAAGAGCAGATGAGGCTCCCCTCAGTAAGATCCTCATTGGCTTCATCCCACTGGGACAGACCAGCAATTTGAGTCGGACCCTCTTTGCCGAAAGTGGAAACAAAGTCTAACATATTACTGATGCTACACTTGCCATTGTGAAAGAAGAGAGAATTCCACTTGATGTCTGGCAGATCAAGGGTGAAAAAGAATGGCCTGTGTGCAATGACTGGCCCTTGGTGAGGATCCTTCTGAGATGCTGGCATCAAAATTAGCAAATACTGGTATCTGAGGCCTTTAAAAACCACTTTTTCAGCATTCTGCAGAAGTGGCCTCAGACTCATCAAGCCTTTCTCTCATACACAGAACCTAAAGCAAGACCCCCCAGAGTCGCTGACGAGACCACAGGACACCCTTTCCCAGGAGGCGAGCCCCGGGGTCTGAAGAGACCTGCAGCTGTTCACAATCGAACTGTCCATCATGAGACGAAACAGCCAGCTCAACCTGACCAGCACAGAAGACTTTATGAACATCTGCACTGAATCCGACAACGTCAGCAAAGGAGACTTCCTCACTACAGGAAGTAAAAAGGTGCTAGACCCCAAGCTGCACACTGAGGGCACCAAGTATCTCCAAGCCAGCCTTTGCGCCCTGCTCCTCCCAGAGGGCACAGGGTGGGGGGCAGGCGGAAGCCCCTTCAGCATCAGAAGTGAGGAGTACGAGGCAATGCTGGTGGAGGCGAAGTGGCTGCCCTGGAAACTGCAGTTCTTCTGTGACCCTAGGAAGAGAGAGCAGCTGCTGCCACGCTCAGCTTCGTGAGTGCCCAGAGGATGTGCACCCCGAGACTGTGCTCGAGGCCAACATGGGACCAAAGGGAACAGACGCTTCACCCGTCCCCACAATATGCCTGCTTTCCATTATTAGCGCCTGCTCTGATTTCTGTGTGGCAGTTGCTTCCTCCTCAAGGGAGTTCAAGGATGTTCTCACACTCAACGGAGGGGGAAGGGCTAGGCCTCAGTGTGTCTCCCAAATGCAACCGCTAGGGCAAGCAGGATCCTAGTCTTGCTTTTCCATCCCTGTCTGTCCCATCACCCCCCCCCCCCGGTTTCCTG
>PVIA01012574.1:0-16768 GCA_004024845.1 Tonatia bakeri | reverse complement strand
TTTAAAGTGGTGGTTCTTAAATGTTGATTTACATGTTGAACCATCTGGGGTGCCTGTCGAGAACTGATGGACTTGGGGTCCAATCCAAACCTAAAAGACAGTCTGGGTGGAGCCCAGGAATCTTCATCTTCCCTAGAAAGCAGCCACGCTCCCCAGGTGATTCTACTAGGTGCTATCCACAGCCTCACCGGGACAATGGGGTTGTGAAAGAGAGGCTTCCTAGAAGTCTTCTGGAAAACCAAGTAGCCCATCATACTTTAAAGTTGACATCTAAAATTTTTCATGGGAGGTTAAAATTGTCAAAGTATGCACTTTCTGCTGTCCTGTAAAATTGATATTTTAAAATAAAAACTATTATTTCACTCTTTTAACCATATTCAGAGTAATTTAAATACACAGCAATTTGACATCAACCATTTACCAAAAAAATAAATGGATAAGTTAAATTAAAAAAAATAAAATGCAATTAATGAATAGTGAATCTCACAAGGGCCCAATAATTACTGCAGCACTGCCTGTGGGGGAGGGGCCAGAGAGGGAATAGTGCTGCTGGGCTGCTAATCTCTAACGCCCTTTTCAAGGGACTCTCCTGTGAGACTGGGAGCTTCTCCTACTGCTGCAGCCACCATAGCCCACAGCCACCTTTGAGTCCCCTTAAGTCAGCCCCTCCACAATCCGCCAAGCTTGGCAGACAGCTCCCAAGGCTGGCATCACCACAGTTTTTCTGTCAGCTGGCTGGGTCTGCTGCCTTACTGGTCTGGTCGCTCTGGTTGATTTTTTCTTTCATTTCTTTATTGTTGGAGTTCCATGCGGTTTGATTTTCTGGTGCTTTTGGTCATTTATTGATTTCATATTGGTTGTTATCCTCCTTTTGGTTGTGTGAGGAAGAAAAGGATCTCTACCTACATCTCCATCTTGGCCAGGACTCCCAATAATTATGTTTTCTATTTTAAGATTTTTTGTTTTTCTATTACAATCATCCCAATTTTCCCTCTTTGCCCTCCTCCATTCATCCCATTCCCCACTCCCACAGTCAACTCACATACTGTTGTCCGTGTCCAATTGTACAATAATAAATTTTTTTTAAAAAGCTAAGCAGAGATTTCTATAATCTCAAGTCCTGAGAGATAAACAAGTCATCTTAATTCCTGATTAAATTGAGGTAGTTTTCCCAGGTAGTCTGTTAAGTAAATAAAATTCTATATGGAAGGATATAAGTCATTCAAAGTCTCTTCATTTAAAAATATACACAATAAAACTAAGTAAATGTATCAGAAAAAATGACCATATGACTGAAAAATTAAGACAAATAGGAGAAAAGGAACACAGTTTTAATGTAATAAAACTTGAGATATGCAATGTAACTTCAGGATTTATAGTTATCAGACAGGTACATTTTTAAAAAAGTATAGTTCATATGTTTATGAAAATTAATAAAAATTTCAGTGGAGAACTGGACTCTATAAAAAGTAAAATGGAAATTCTAGAATTGAAGTAATTCCAATAGATGGATTCAACAGAGGTTTGGTTGCAACAGAATTGAGTAATAGGAACTAAAATCATAAACTAAAATATATAGTAGAAAATATGTAGATTGATTCAGAAAGAAAAAAGTATAAACAAAAAAAATTGGTCCATGCCAAACAGTCTAAATATGCTTAATTTAAATCTCATAAGGAAAAAAAAAGATAAAGAAAAAAGGGAGAGGGCAGAAGAAATGCTTGGGGCGTTACAGGCTAAGAATTTCACAAAATCTGATGACCAAACTCAAGACTGAATTCAAGAGGTTCAACAAATTACAAGCAGCACAAATACAAAGAAAGTTATACTTAGACACATTATAGTAAAACTGCTATGATTAAAGTCAAAGTGAAAAGCACAAAAGAAACTGGAAGAAAGGAAGACTCATTAACTTTAAGGAGCAACCATAAGACTGACACAAACAACATAAGGTAAAACATGACCAAGTTCTGAAAGAAATATTTGCTAAGCTGTAGTTCTGTACTTTCAAAACTTATGGTAAAAACATGTTTCAGACAAACACAAAAAAGGATTTATTGTCAGTAGTCCCATACTAAAATAAAGAATAAAAATATAAAAAGACATATAATAAGTATTAAAGATTTTATTCAAATTATAAAGACATAAATTTGTCTTCATTTAATAAAATTAATGACATGAACTTAAAAACATACCTAAGGTGAAATGATATGTGTAAAAGGATATTAACAAATCCAAAATCATAGTTGGAGATTTTAGCATTTCTCCTAGAGTAACTGATAAGATACTAAACCAATGGAACTATAGAAAAAATTTCACAATACAATAAACAAAAATCATCTGATATATATATGTGTGTGTGTGTGTATATATATATATATATATATATATATATATATATATATCACTATACCCAAAACCTCCAGTATATATTATCTTTTATTTTTTTTAATTTTAATTTTTTTTGAAGTTTTACCAAAGTAGTTCATAGGATCTGCCTTAAACCCACCTCCAAAAATTTCTAATATTTGAAATAATACAAAGTATATTCTCCAACTATAGTGTAATCCATCTGGAAATAAAATCTCCAAATACTTGAATATTAAACAAAGACATATCTGAATAAACTGTGGGCCAAAGAATAAATCACAATTAGAAAATATTTTGACTCAAATAATGATAAAAATAAAGCATATCAATCCTGTGGGGTGAAAAGCTATGCTTAGAGAAAACTTACAGCTTGAGTTTATATATTATAAAATAAGAAGACTGAAAACAGATGCTTAGAATGGCTTATAGCATGAATTATAAGAAGGCAGGATATAATTTACAGACAAAACACTGAGTGAAAGAAACCAGACACAGGAGTATGTGTTATATGCTTTTATCCATACACAGTGCAAAAAAAGCCACAAGAATAAACTGTGATGATGCCCTGGCTGGCATAGCTCAGTGGATTGAGCACAGGCTGAGAACCAAAGCATTGCAGGTTCGATTCCCAGTCAGGCACATACATGCCTAGGTTGCATTGATGTTTCTCTCTCTCTTTCTCCCTCCCTTCCTTCTCTAAAAATAAAAATAAAAAAAAAAATTTTAAAGGAAAAAAAATAAACTGTGATGATAAAACTCAGAATAGTTGTTATCTTTGCAGTGTAATGATGTAAATACCACAAGTGGGACTTCTGGAGTGCCGGTAATATTGTATAATAGGGGTTGACACATTTTTTTTTGTAAATGATCAGGTAATAAATATTTTAGGCTTTGTGAGACATAGGATCTCTTGCAACAATTCAACCCTGTCCTTGTACTGTAAAAGCAGTCATAGACAATATATAAAACGAGACTATAAATAATTATGAACACTAGACTTTGAATTTCACATAGTTTTCATGTGAATTTTGTGAAATATAATTTTTTTTGATGTTCCCAACCATTTGCAAAGGAAAAACATTCTTTAATTGCAAGTTGTACAATAACAGGTGGCAGGCCAGATTTGACCCCACTCTCGATGCTGTGTGTGTGTGTGTGTGTGTGTTTTAATCTAGCTTCTAGTTAAGTGGATATGTTCATTCTGTAATAATTCATTAAGTTGAAATTTAAAATTGTTATGCTTTAATGCTGTATATTGTACTCCAATAAAACACATTAGTAAAAAATGCTGAGAAAATCTAGGTGACTTTGGGTTTGCCAGTTAGTTTTTAGATACAACTCCAAAACCACTATCCTTGAAAGAAAAAATATCAGTAAGTTGGACTTGATTAAAATTCAAAACTTCTGCTCCATGAAAACCCATGTTAAGAGAATGAAAAGACACATCACAGACTGGAAGAAAATATTTGCAAAACATACCTAACAAAGAACTTATGTCCAAAATATACAAAGAACTCTTAAATTCAGCAATATGAAAACAAACAACCCAATTAAAAATGAGCAAAAGATCTGAACTGACACCTAAGCAAAGAAAGTATATAAATTAACTTAGCACATTAAAATATGCTCCATAGTATATCATTATGGAATTGGAAATTAAAAGAAAAATGCACTATACATGCATTAAAATGGCTAATATTTAAAAGTGATGAAATGTAATGTTACATGGAGTAACAAACTCTCACTCATTAATGATGGGAATGAAAACTGATACAGCCACTTTGGAAGACAGTTTGGCAGTTTCTTATGAAGCTACATGTAGTGTGGCAATACAGTCCAGCAATTGTACTACTAGGTATTTACCCAAATGAGTTGAAAACTTACATCCACACAAAATGCCTTCATATGAATGTTTATAGTATTTGTCAAAACACACTGTAGCACAAAAATTGAATTTTGATGTACTCATAGGCACATTAAAATATTACTTAGGTAGTCACAGTCTCTCAGAACTGAATTCAAACATGAGAAAAGGATTTTACTGTGCTACAAATATATATGTATATATACACACACATATATTAATATACATTTAACAACCTCACTGTGGGGAATAGGGAGAAGTGTTCCTGGCATAAGTACCTTTGGAAATGAGTGTAACCTGTAAGACTAAAGGCAAAAGGAAATGTACTCTACTTGATAAAGATCACCACCCCTGACAAACACACAGGGGTATATTTAACTAGTATGAAAGTGCTCCTCATGTGTACTGGAAAAGAAAATTAAGTAAAAGAATGGCAGATGTTGAGAACCAGGTTCCTCACCATAGGAGTGGGAAGTTACAGATAAGTGTGAAGAGAAGTCATGATGTGTCTTCAGACATACTCCTTTCCTTTATGTTTCTGGGTGAATTACCTTAGATGTTAATAGGCATATTCCTGGAAGCCATTCCAACACATGGTGATAATCATTAACAAGTTAACAAAGAAGGTACTGAATTCAAATAAAATGTATTCCTAACTCAATGTTTTTAGGTGGAATCTCAAGGAAATATAGAATATCTCCAGAGGCATCTGATCTAAGAAGAAAAGCAACTGAGATGATGATCTACAACCAATTACAGTTAATAAATACAGCTTGATCTTATAAATTTTACAGAAACATTTTTCATGTGAACATTTTATTAGGACCTTTCTCAGAGTCTTGTAAAGACCTGGGAAAGTATAAATAAGCTTAATAAGTTTTATGATAAATCCATCCCTGTTTGTTACCCTTTCTTATTCTGTTGCTTAACTTTTGACTCTTGTAGTGATACCTTTGGAGGAATAGAAATTCTTAATTTATACATCATCCAAAATAAGCCCCGGCTGGTGTGGCTCAGTGGCTTGAGCCCTGCCCTCTGACCAAAGAGTCACTGGTTTGATTCCCAGTCCAGGACACATGCCTGGGTTGCAGGCCAGGTCCCCAGTAGGGGGCATGTGAGAGGCAACCACACATTGATGTTTCTCTTCTTCTCTGTCTCCCTCCCTTCCCCTGTGTCTAAAAATAAATAAATATAATATTTTTAAAAATATGCTCAATAATCAACAATTTCCTTATGTGTTATTGCTTTTTGTGTCCTACTTAAAGAATATTCACCTACTCTAAAGTTATAAAAATATTTTCATGTTATCTTATCCTTTAAAATTTTACATATTTGTTCCTTTTGTATTTTGATGTATAATCGGTTTTAAATTGATTATTATAAATGGTATGAAATAAGGGTCAAGATTTATTTTTAATACAAATATTGAAAATTGTACGTATCATTCATTGAAATGCATATGTGAGAAACAAAAATATACATAATTGTTGGGAGCTGCCCTGCCTGGTTTCAGGAGCTGTAACCTCCCATGGCTAAAGCTGAATGAGCTACCTTTGGACCATAAGCCTCTAAGGAGACAAAGTTTATCTACCTGGCAGGAGTGCTGCTTCTGCTCCTCTTTTCATAACTGGGTCCCAGTGCTTGATCAGTTAGCCAATGATGGGTAAGACTTCCCAATAGGGGAATGACCTAATACAGGCATGATCATGTGGAGGCCCCAGGGAAGGAGAAAGGGGGTGATGGACCCTTGCCCCTCGGCTTTGACAGAACCTGAGTCCTCATTCTGCCTGCTAGAAGTCTCCTATCTCTTGGCTGCCTTACTTCCCCTGCCTGACTTAATCCTAAAACAATGACAAAGGGCCCTGCCTGTGTTGAAAAGGGCGGGTTTCCCCAGGTGATCAGGCCTGAGAAAGGATACATCAACTCCTGTGAAACCTGCTTTGCTAAGAATGCTCTTAATACAATGATAAAGGCCTGGGCAGAAAGTGAGTTTGCTTCCCAAAATTTTGTAGCTCTTTAGCTAACAGACCCTGACTCAGAATAGGCCCTCAGAGTTCTTTATATGTTACCTTTGTTTGATCCTTACTGCCTGACAATGATTAATGAACTTTACCTGAATTCCTGTGCAAATTAAAAGCCAATAAAAACCCTATGAAGGGAAGGATCGGCATGCTCTCCTTTTGAGAGAGTGGCCAGGCCACTCTGAGGAGCCCACCCCTTGAGAGGGTAGCCATGCCATCCCTTTTCCTCCACACAGGACTCAGTAGTCCGTGTGAATGTCTCATGTCTCATCCATGATGCCTCGGACACTGTGGACCAGTGTCTGCATCACATAATTATGTGAAAATATGTGTATTCAGGACTTCTGGCCAAGATGGAGGCATAGGTAGATACATTGTGCCTCCTAACACAACCAAGATAGGGACAACAATAATTTAGAAACAGAATAACAACCAGAACTGACAGAAAATTGAACTGTCTGGAGGTCAGACAACCAAGAAGTTAAAATAGACACATTCATCCAGACTGGTAGGAGGGGCAGAGTCGGGCAGCCGGGTGTGGGTCCCAGCATGGAGAGCAGAGAGCATTGCGACTGGGCATATAAGGCATCCGGCACGCACAAGATTGCAGTGGGCATACCCTGAGAACTCAAGCAGCAGCTGGCAGACCCTGGCCAAGGGGTGGCAACCAGCAGACCCAGTGAGGTGGCGATTGTGAAGCAAGGCACTGCACACAACCCAGGATCCCAGCATTGGGAAATAGAGACTTGGGGCACTGACTGAAAACACCTATGGGGGATGAGGCACAGAGAGAGGCTCCCAGCCTCACAGGAGAGGACGCTGGAAAGTCCCACGGGGTGCACAAGCCCACCCACACGGGAATTAGCACCAGAGGGTCCCAATTTGCTCAGGGGAAGCAGCAGAAAGGACTGAGGTTTGACGGAGAGTGGAGCAAGCACCATTGTTCCCTCTTGGACCCCACGCCCGCATACAACGTCACAACCCAGCAACTGGGGTGCCCCGCCCTGGTGAACATCTAAGGCTCCACCCCTCATATGTAACAAGCACAACCAGATAAAAAGGAAAAAAAAGATGGCTCAAACAGAACTGAAAACCTCACAATCAGTACTTCAAAGTGACCGAGAGATAGCCAACCTATCAGATGCACAGTTCAAAGCACTGGTGATCAGGATGCTCACAGAATTGGTTGATTTTGGTCACAAATTGGTTGATTTTGGTCACAAGTGAAGGCTATAATAAGTGAAATGAAGAAAAATGCACAGGGAACCAATAGTGATAGAATGAAAGTTGGGTCTCACATCAATGGAGTGGACCAGAAGGAAGAAAAAGACATACAATCAGAAAAGAATGAAGAAATAAGAATTCAAAAAAAAAAAAAAATAAGGAGAAGCTTGGGAACCTCTAGGATATCTTTAAACATTCCAACATCTGAATTATAGGGCTACCAGAAGGAGAAGAGGAAGAGCAATGACTGGAAAACTAATCTAAACAAATAATAAAGAACTTCCCCAATATGGCAAAGGAAATAGACTTCCAGGAAGTCCAGGAAGCTCAGAGAGTCCCAAAGAAGTTGGACCCAAGAAAGAACACACCAAGGCACACTGTAATTGCATTAGCCAAGGTAAAAATGAAGGAAAGAATCCTAGAAGCAGCAAGAGATAGGGGATAGTAACCTACAAAGGAGTTCCCATCAGACTGTCAGCTGATTTCTCAGAAGAGACTTTGTAGGCAAGAAGGAGCTAGAAAGTATTCCAAGTCATGAAAGGCAAGGACCTACACCCCAGATTGCTCTATCCAGCCAAGCTTTCATTTAGAATAGAAGGGCAGATAAAGTGCTTCCCAGATAATGTCAAGTTAAAGGAGTTCATCATCACCAAGCCCTTATTTTATGAAATGTCAAAGGGACTTATCTAATAAAAAGAAGATAAAAAACATGTATAGTAAAATGACAGCAAACTCACAATTATTAACAACAACGCCTAAAACAAAAACAAAAAGAAGCTAAGCAAACAACTAGAACAGGAACAGAACCACAGAAATGGAGATCACATGGAGGGTTAGCAACAGGGGAGTGGTGTGGGGAGAGAGAGGGAAAAAGTATGGAGAATAAATATCATAGATGGTAGGTAGAAAATAGACACGGGGAGGGCAGGAATAGTAAGGGAAATGTAGAAGTTAAAGAACTTATGACACATGGACATGAACTAAAGGGGGGGATGTGGGTGGGAGAGGGTGTGCAGGGTGGAGGGGAATGAAGGGGGTAATGGGACAACTGTAATAGCATAATCAGTAAAATATATTTAAAAAATAAAGAGGGAAGCAATTAAAATTCAAAAAAAAAAGAAAATGCATGAATTAAAAGTATAAATAAAAAGTGCTTTTACCTGTATTTATGACTACATATTGTCCTATAATCATGACTTTTTCAAACCATAAATCTTTTTAAAAAAATCTTAGTACATGTAATTTTATCATAATTTAGTTTTAAATATTTAAAAAAATTCTTCTGTGATTTCTTCTTTTGCCTGTGGAACATCTAGAAGAATATTACTGTATATTTGAAAATAGCAGTCATTCTTATTGTCATTCCCTGGATGTAATGAGTCTTTTTCATCTGGGTGATTTTAATTTTTCTATTTTTCTTTGTTTTCAGCAGTTTTGCTATCATGTATCCTGTTTTGGTTTTATGTTTATTCTGGTTAATTTTTTTTAACACTTCTTAACTCTAATGCTTGATGTCTTTCATATATTTTAGAAAATTCTCAGTAATCAATACAATATCAACACTATTCACCTATAGCTTCAGCCTCATTGTCTCTCATCCCTTTCTAGGATAACAATTACACATATGTCAAAACTTTTCACTCTTATCAGATTGCTTTTTCTTTTTGTTTTGTAGCCTTTCAAATATTAGTGAACCAATTACTATAATTTATTTTTAGCTTTTTTCCCCTTATTGAATCTTTAGTTATATTTAATCTGACAGTAATTCCATTTGTTTTTCATTTTTTAATAAATATTTTATTAATGTTCTTTTCACTTGTCCCAACTTTCCCCCACCTTGCTCTTCTATGCCCAGCCTTCTCCTGCCGCCACAGTCAATCCCCACCCTGTCATGCATGTCCATTGGTCATTGATACATGTTCCTTGACTAGTCCTTTCCCCTTCTTTCCACCATTGTCCCCCTCCCCCCACCCCTCCAGTCACTGTCAGTCTGTTCCTGTTTTCATATCTCTGGTTCTATTTTGCTTGTCTATTGTTTTGTTCAATAGGTTCTCCTTATAGGTGAGATTATATGGTATTTGTCTTTCACCACCTGGCTTATTTCACTTAGCATAATATTCTCCAGTTTCATCCATGTTGTTGCAAAGGAGTTCCTTCTTTCTTTCTACTGTGTAGTATTTCATTGTGTACATGTACCACAGTTGTTTTATCCATTCATTTACTGATGGGCCCTCAGGCTGTTTCCAGCATTTTTCTGTTATAAATAGCAATGCTAAGAACATAGGGGTGCATAGGTTTTTTTGAATTGGTATCGGTTAATCACTGGGTCAAAAGGCAGTTCCATTTGGAGTTTTTTTAGGAAATTCCATATTGTTTTCTACAGTGGCTGCACCAGTCTGTATTCACACTGAAGGTGCATAGGATTCCCTTATCTCCGCATCTAGTCCAACACCTGTTATTTGCTGGTTTGTTAATGATGGTCATTCTGACAGCGTAAAGTGGTATTTCATTGTGATTTTAATTTACATCTCTCTGATGGCTAGTGATGTTGAGCATCCTTTCATATATCTGTGGGCCAGCCCTCTGTATGTCCTCTTTGGAGAAGTGTCTGTTCAGGTCCTTTGCCCATTTTTTAATTGGATTGTTTGTCTTCCTGGTATTGAGTAATATGACTTCTTTATATGTTTTGGATATCAAACTCTTGTCCAAGATATTATTGGCAAAAATGTTTTCCCATACAGTTGAATCCCTTTCATTTTGATGATGTTTTCTTTAGCTATACAGCTTTTTAGTTTGATGTAGTCCCATTTGTTTATTTTTTCCTTTATCTCCCTTGCCCTAGGAGATATATTGGCAAAAATATTGCTGTATGGGATATCTCAAATTTTACTGCCTATGTTTTCCTTTAGGACTCTTATGATGTCATGACTTATATTTAAGTATTTTATCCATCTTGAATTTATTTTGTTGTTTGGTATAAGGTCATACTCTAGTATCATTTTTTTTTTTGCATGTATCTGTCCAGATCTCCCAACAATTCTGTTTCTTGAGTTCATAATTTTAACTCATATATTTTGCTTCTGATTTTTATTTGATGTTGTCTAATATTACAAATTATAAGTGAATATTTCCCATTTTGCTCTTTAATTTCTAGACTATGTTAACCCTGATTATAATAAAATACTTTAATATCACTCAGAATATTTTGAATGTCTTTAATTTCTTAGTCTTGATTATATTTTTTAGATGCCAAGGAATATATGGAATCAATCATTGTATATGAAAATTTGGAAAGATAATTATGAAAATTTAGATGACATATTCTTCTTTTTCTCACATTCTTTTCTACCCTCTGTATTATTGAAATAATGGAACTTAATTGTCTTTGTAATTGTCTCATTTCATCAAGAAGATTCTTAAATATTTTTTTCAAGATTTTCTAGGTGTTCTGGATGGAAGTATTGATGAAAATTCAGTTAATTCCTCATTACTTGTAATTGAAGTAAGGTGATCTACTTTTAAAAATTGGATGTAGTTCTTTTTTTTACAGTTAAAATTTGTTATTTCAAAAAGCAACATTATTTTAATTATTAGTTTATAATATGCTTGTATGGTAGATGGCAAAAATGGCCATAAATTTTTCTATTTCTGTATTTATAATTTTTTGTCATTTTGAAGCCCTTTTCACCCAGTGGTGAAATATATTTTTATGTGCTTGAATCTGGGCTTGGCCATTTATTTGGCTAATAATACATTAAGGGACATTAATACATTAAGAGATTTAAAAAGCACTTCTGTATTGTTTAACTTTCTCTTTTAATTGAGTCTGAGATATTTTACTGAATGATTGGGGTCACGACATATATCATCCTAGACAATGTTGAGCCAGTCATCAGATATTTGAGTGTGACCAACTTTGTCCATATAGTCCCAACTACCTAAGAAAATCATGGGGAAAAAAAGCCTATTTGTTGTTTTAAGCCACTAAGTTTCAGGGTAGTCTACTGTTCAACAAAAACTAACTTGAACAGAAATCAGTGCCTAGAAGTGAGTGGCTAAGATAATACAAACATGGCATTACTAAAACAATTAGCATTGATTTTGAGACTGGGTGATAGGAGGAGGCTAAAGAGAAGGATGTGAAGCCAGGGAGGAAAGCTGGAGCAGCTGTGAATAAATTGTTAGTGGAGATTGTGAAAAAACAATGAGAGATGGCTATAGCAAATTAAAGTAAGGTATATGTTTTATGTAGCAGCTTAAAAATTGTCAAAACTATCATTTTGGGTAATTACAAGATAGAAAATATACTTGATAGAAAATGTACATAATAGAATTAGGGATTAGCTCATGGTAAGTCAAAATGTTAAAATAGTAAATTAGCTTATTTTAACTGCAGAAGATAAGTTATGGGAAGAGAGATGTAAGCTAAAAAGTAAACTAATCTGTTTGCAAGAATTTAAAGAACATGAAGAAATATTGCTGGGTTTGAAAATAAAACTGTTTCTGATTTCCAATTTCTCATGCAGCAAAATAATCTCAAGATGAAAAAAATATCTCCATGTAAAGATCACATAAATTATAAGACCCTGTATTAAGATCTTAGATATTATAATAAGGTGGTTCTCTCAGCTTACCAAAGACCTTCCAAACTTTGTTACAAAACTGTTCACAAAATTCTGACATACCAAAGAAGAGAGAAGCTGTTGGAAACCACCATGCCTGGTTTCCGGAGCTGTAACCCCTCCATGGCTAAGGCTGAGTGAGAGACCTTTGAACCAGAAGCCACTAAGGAGACAAAGCTTATCTCCCTGGCAGGAGTGCCACTTCTGCTCCTTTTACTGCACCCATAACTGGCCCCCAATGCTTGATCGGTTAGCCAATGACAGATAAGATTCCCCAAGGGGGAAATGACCTAATACAGGCACAATCACGGGGAGGTCCCAGGGAAGGACTGGGGGTCTATAGTAAAACGGGGTGATGGACCATTGCTCCTGGGCTTTGACATAGCCTGAGTCCTCACTGTGTCTTCAAGAAGTCTCCTAATCTCTTAGGCTAATCTCAGGCTGCCTTACTTGCCCTGACTGACTTAAACCTGAAACAATGACAGAGGGTGGTGCAGCCCTGTGCTAGCAAGGGCGGGTTTCCCCAGGTGATCAGGCCTGAGAAAGAATACATAAAATCCTGTAAAATCTGCCTTGCTAAGAATGCTCTCAATTAAATGATAAGGGTCCTAGAAGGAAATGAGTTTGTTTCCCAAAGTTTTGTAGTCCGTTAGCTAACAGACCCTGATTCAGAATAAGCCCTCATAATTCTTTATATGTTATCTATTGTTTGATCCTTACTGCCCAACAATGATTAATGAGTTTTACCTGTATTCCTGTGTAAATTGAACCCAATAAAGGCCTGTCAAGGGCACATGGCACTCTCCTTTTGAGAGAGTGGCCAGGCCTTTTCCTCCACAGGATTTGGTAGTCTGTGTAAATTTATCTCTATCTCATCCATAACACTGCGGACACTGTGGGTCAGTGCACATGTCAAGAAACCTGTGATGTTATTGAATGTAATGATTTCAAGTTATACACAGGAAACCCATGAAGTTGTTAACATAGTTAAAACAGGCAAATCACTGGTATTTTGAGCTGTAAGGGATTGTAATTATTCAAATTATAGAAAGACCCCTGGGACCTCAACTTTCTATAGGTAACAAAAATGCTAAAAAACCTATTAATTTCAAAGAAAGGCCATTATGTATTAAAAAGGAAGACCTTTCAGTGAGAAACAAGTAATGAGGACAATATTGGAATGGGGAGCTGCTGCCAGGGAGTAGAACTGGGCTCTTCCAGTTACTGTTTCTCCTTCTGAGACGCACTAACACTTATGAGCTCATTATATTCTTTTTATCCCTCTTCAGCCTCTAACCGACCTTATGTCCCTGAGGCATCTGGCGGGTGACCACTACCTCCCATCATGTTTCTTCTATATATGATGCTGTGTACTGACACCACTCTACTATCTAGGGACTAGTGCTACTGCAAACTCAACCAAGACTTTGGCCCTGACGCATTCTCCCTTTATAACCTCATCACATTGTTTTCCCAAGGTAATGTACAACAGACTCTCTGTGCTTGTTTGGACAGAGGAAGAAAAGTGAATTACTTAAAGAAATGAAAAATAATATCTGAAAATTACTTTTTAGTCAAATTGACTTGTCACTTCAGAGTGAAATTGGCTTGTTACTGTGTAGATTTAATCCTTGTTTTATATCTTCCAAAATATTCTTGGAGTTAATATATAGAGTTTATAAAATTTTAAATAATTTAAATAGAGTTCCAGTTGCTTAGTTGATAATGTCCTCATATGACTGTGATTCAAGAACTTCTCAGATGAAGACGCTATCTGAAAATCACTTATCAGCAACATAAATAGTATTTGGAAAAGTCATATTTAAACATTATTCAGGAGAGATATTTAGATAATAATCATTTTAGATTCAATAAGTTTTTGTTTGCTTCAGAAGATTTTATATATATTTCAATTGGATTTAAGGGAAGATATTAATGACATGTAATAAGTCCTAGATTTCTGGTTGCTTTCCTGAATGATATTGTTGCACTTCTATATAATTAGGAAGTGTCAGTAGTGTTAAGCTTTCCTACCAAGAAATGTTTTTTTGTATCTTGAATTTAAAATATAAATCCACATACTCTGGTCTATTTCTGTTTATTTTTATAGAATTATTTTTTTTCTCTGTGGGCTAATTAGAAATGTAATCTGGGTTTGTTGTTATGATCCATTCATGCTCTAGGCCAAATTCTCACTGACTCCATTGAGTAAATAACATTAAAAAGAGCAGTAAGATACAATTCTTATTTTATACCTCAGAGTACTAGTCTCTTTACTTCAGTCCTTAGAGTTAAGATGAGATGGTGACTTAATTAGTCAGATGAACATCAAGAATACAAAATATTTCATTCTTTGTGTTTTTTTTTTCTTTTAATGCCTCTCAGATGCAAGACAGCAGTGTGCACTTATATTTGAAGAGGGCTCACATATCTTTTTTCTTGACTGACAGTCATAAAGAGACCAAAAGCTTCATTTCTTCCTTTGTTATCCCAATAGCCCCTCTTTGGTAACATTCTATATAGGTGAATAACAATGCCTAGGAATATTTGTCTTCAAACCACTTTATCCAAACTTCAAGGGCTATAGCCCAACTCATTCTGAAGTGAGAAAGCCAGGTAGTCTTTCCAATAAAGGAAAAAGGATTTTCTATGAAAAATGGATAGTAATGTTTTTTATTACCTTGCCCAGTTTACATGACAACAAACTTTACCATGACCATATATGCTTCATACCTTCAATGGCAGCTCAAACACAAATTTGTAATTCCAGGCATACAAAAGAAAAATAGAAAATCTATTTAAGTTTAATTTTTCCTGGAGCAGAGGAAAAAAATAGAGATAATTCAGATAAACAGATGGTCTAAGAAAAATCTCCTTACTATGGCCCATCCAGTGTTATACTAGTTACTATTGCTGTATAAAAAATTACCCCAAAACAAAATAACTTAAAGCCACATCTCTATTTTGCTCACAACTTTTTGGGGCATAAATTAGGAAAGAGCTCATATTACTTAGGTTCTGTCATGTAGGTGCACTGAAATATTGGCCAGTGTTACAAAACTGCGAAAGCTTGACAGGCTGTACATGCAAAGTGACTCACTCACAAGACTGGTAGTTATTGTCAATTTTCAGCTGAGAACTCATCTGTTAAACTGCAGTCTAAATGCATGGCTTTTCCATTATGTAGGGCTTAGTGCAGTTGGACATTCTACGCAATGACTCAGGGCTCCAAAAGTGAGTGTTCTAACGCAGAAAATGGAGGCTTCATCACCTGTTATGATTTAACTTTAGAAATCACATAGCATCACTCTGCTACACTGTATTGGTTCGATGTGAGTCACATTTTAGCACATATTCACAGGAAGGGGAACTAGACTCTACCTCTTAATGGTGAAGGGGCAAGGTTAGAGAATAGAATGTGGAAACACAAGATTGGAATATTCAGTGGGCCAATAGGTGTCAGAAAGCCACTGCTGAATGTGTAACTGAAGAAGGCAGCTAGGCTTCTAAGAAACATACACAGAGACAAAATGGAAGCTAAACGAGCGGAGTTGGGGGGGCAGGCTAGGGAGATGGCTGAGACTTCCTTGTGAGTGTTTTTTCTTTCAAAGAACATCGACAACAACTGGTCAACAACTTTTTTTTTGTCTCCCACATCCAGTCACTCTGAGCAAGAGGACTTTAAGTATTGAGAGAATGGTGTAAAAGCACTCTTTTAGAAGCAGTTAATTAATAGATAACCATTGCTTAAAGTTGGTACCTACAAACTAGAGCAAATATTGTGCCTATTTGAATCAAGTGGGTAGTGACATGTCACTCTAACTGATGGGGTGAAGACAAAACTTGTGACAAAGCTGCCCAGCATAACTTATAGGATTTTATTTATGTTTACTTTTCAGAGGTTGCCTTACTTAAGACTCTGTTTTTCTGGTATGGGAGGGGGTGATACTGCAACACTTTAGAGATCTTCCTCATTAGGTTACTACATAGGCTAGAGTGAAAATTTCCTGAGGGGACCTTTACTCCTTCTACAGTTGGAGATAAAAAGTGAGTTTGAAAGACCTCTGGAGTAAAAATAATGTCTTTTTGAGTGAGATACTGTTCTGGATGTCCTACTATCTCATTTTACCTTGAAAACAATTTTGAAATGATAATTGTATTATTTTCTTTTGATAGATGAATATAAGCTCACCTTTAGATGATAAATTATTCAGTCTCACACACCTGGATTCAGCCAGCATGACTGGATTCAACATATTTTAAGAGAACAGTTTATTGCGACCCTGAATATCTACTGCAATATTGAAAAAGAAGAGTAAAGTAGGAGGGATCACAATACCTGACACTAAACTATACTACAAGGCCACGGTAATCAAAACAGCCTGGTACTGGCATAAGAACAGGCGCATGGACCAATGGAACAGAACAGAGAGCCCAGAAATAAACTCAAGTCTCTACAGTCAATTGATATTTGATAAAGGAGGCAGCAACATAAAATGGAGTAAAAATAGCCTCTTCAACAAATGGTGCTGGGAGAACTGGACAGCAACATGCAAAAAAATGAAACTAGAACACCAACTTACACCTTACACAAAAATAAACTCAAGATGGATGAAAGACTTAAATATAAACCATGACACCATTAAAGTAATGGAGTAGAACATAGG
>PVIA01012573.1:0-37086 GCA_004024845.1 Tonatia bakeri | reverse complement strand
GGGGGGCCTGGGAACGTGAGCCCCAAAGCCGGGGCCCCGGCGGCCTTCCTAACCCACATGCAGTCGGCTGTGACTTGCTTCTTTCTACAAACGCAGAAGAGGCTGCAGAACCACCCCCAGGGGTTTGGGATCAAAATTCCCCGTTCCTGAGTGGGGACAGTTTTGCACAAGTTTTAAAATACACCTCCCAGAATCATCCATAACATTATACACTTGTGGTTAATTCTGCTGAGTTTTTACTTAGGCCCACCTGTCTGGTTGGTAGAAATGCAATTGCATTAGGGGAAAACTGTTTACACTTCTTGAGATATTGTGATAATGAAAAATAGCACCATAAACCCCCATTCAGTGGAAAGAACATTAACTGTGCTCCGCGCTGCCTCCCGGGACGGCGCGCTGACACTGACGTGCTTCCCTTCAGCAAAACGGGGCGGCTCATCTCTGCGCACGGTCCCCATTTCCCTGCCTAATTACACGTAATTGTAGAGTCTAATTTATTTTAACGCCCAACGCCTAAAAGTGCACACTCATGAATCAAGGGTCAGGTTGGAAGGTAGGAGAGTTATAAACAGGTATAATTGCAGCCTCCTGGGGGCTGCTCAGGGGTGATCTCAAAGGGCCGTGATGTTTATTTTGAATTCGTACAAAGGGAAGATGGTCAGGCTGCCTGCAGTTAAGAAAACAGATACCGCTGACCATTTGTCTAGTTGCTTAACCACTCGCCAGTCGTTCCCTTTGGATAAGTGGGCCAGACAGATTAAATGTGCAAGGTTTCTGAGTGTGAGGAGGCACACACGCAGAGGCGGTGCGTGTATCACTGAGTGTTAAAGTGACTAAGGCAGCCCCAGTAGCCCACAGGGCTTCTGGCTCTCGGGTGGACATTAGTGTGCTACAGGGGAAAAGCAGGGACCATTTGACCACATGTGCAATTCAATTTAATCTCCGTGACAACACATGTGTTTTTAGAATCGTCTCCCAGAGAAATCGCTTTTGAGCTGTGACTGTCATTAATCAATGGTGATGAATGACGGCGGTGACTCAGGAAAAGTGGAATGATGGTGACTTCGTGTTGCCCCAGGGCTGAAGTTCTGACTATCCTGGACTTGGACCCCCGCTGGCTGGTGACTCCTTTGCTGATTTGCTGGGGACTCAGTTTTCTCATCTTAAGAATGGGGATAGTATTGAGGATGGTGCAGGTTGTCATGTGGCTTATGTGTGATCGGTGAAGGTAAAAATTCGGGCTTGGTGGCCTGGCCAGAAGCCACACAATGGGCATTTATTGAATCAGAAATGGAAACAGGCTGTCATGGACCTCCAGAGAGTCTCTTCCATTGCCTGCAAAACCCCACTGTGAAAATCCAGGGCCGGTGCTAGGATGATGGCAAAGCAACAAGATCCTGGCACTTCCAGGCTGAGGACACTCCCGGCTTGGATGGAAACCCACATTCCTGAGCAGGACCACGGCATCTCCATGGTCCTGACCCTGTCCTCCTCTCTACATCTTTCTTGACCCTCATCTGTTTTTATTATGAAAATTTCACAAGAAATATTTGAAAAGTAGTACAGCGGATATGCTATACCCTCAACCTGGTTCTAATATTTTGCCACGTGTGCTTTACATGTTGCTGAACCATTTGGCTGGAAGTTGCAGACATCACGGCACACCCCACTTAGGACATGAGCGAGCATCTCCTAGAACAAGCTGTTCTCTCAGGTGGCCTCCTTATCGTTAGCACACCCACGGAAACGAACACTGATTCTATAAGCACCCCCCAGCTTGCTCATGTCAGCAGAGCTACAAGGGTGCCTTTCTCTTTGTTCCTCAAGCCTTTTCCTGCCTCAGGGCCTTTGCACTTGCTCGCTCCCCGGGATACTCTTTCCCTAGGTGTTGCTCTGCCAGCTCCTTGTAGATCTCAGCTTAAATGTTACCTGCCTGAGGGTTCTCCCCTATTTTACTTAAAGATGTTCCCTGATCTGCCTCCCTCTCTATCTTTGCCATTTCTTTGTTTTCCTATAGCATACCTTGGTCCGTTTGCCCCTCCTCATCTGCACCCTGCCCTCGCTGCAGTAAAGCAGGGGCTGCGTCCGGTTTGTTCGCTGCTTTAGCCCCAGTGCCTAGCACAGTGCCCGGCACACAGTTGGTATTCAGTGGGTACTTGTTAAATCAACCGATGGATATTCCTGTGTGCAATGTTTTCAAACAGAAGGCGTGGTAAAATGAAGTGATTAGGACCCCAGTGTTTAGTGACAAACCCGCAGGGGTTAATTTCAGTGCTACAGTTCCCCAGCTGTGTGTCCCTAGGGGCCTCTGTCCCTTAAACTTCTCTGCCAAATGGGGACAAGGACCACTGTCTCTACTTCCTAGGGTTGTTGTGAGTTATTCATGAGGTTGTGTATAAAGTACTTAGGACAGGGCCTGGCACACACCCATCAGCCATCCTTGTGCACTTGTAATTAATTTAAGTCAGCTAGCCAGGGGCCTATGGTTTTAAGCACCACTGGGCACGCACAACCGTCCCCAAGCACAATGCCCCGTGGAAAGCTTGGAAGCACCGATGTGGCCGAGTTATTGGTCACACACTGCCCTGGGAGAGGCCAGCCAGGTCAACTAGCTGGAAAAGGCTCTGGTTGTTTACAGCTGGCATCTGGGCTGATGTGTCATGGCCCAAGGTTAAACATGGTGACCCTCACCCCTGAGACTGGCGCTTGGAGGCTCACACAGAGGCTGAGGCAGGGGGACCTAGAAAGGAGGCGACAGAAGCAGACCCTTCGCCCTGGAGGAGAGTGAACCCAGTGGTGTGGACTGTGACTCAGCAGGTCCCCTCCCACACCCTGTCTGCTTGGTCTGACTGTTGCAAATTTTTACCTCGTTACTGGCTTGCAGGGGCATGTAGGGAAGGATATGTTTTTCAGCTGAAGTTGCAATAAAAACTGAGGTAGGAAATCAAGAAAATTGCTGGGAATTTGGATAACATTGCATCTAACAGGAGCTAAAATAAGGCAGTCTATCTGGAAGAGTGGTATGGAATTTAGATAACTGCTTTTTCGGGAGAAGGGAGGGGTGTTTCTGTTTGTGCAGTTTTTATAACAGGAATGCTGCTTTCATTTGACGAAATGATCCCCGCCCAGTTTTCAATCTCGGAACCTCTGGTGGAATGGCTTTGACGTTTTGTTCCAGTTTGGGCACGTGACTCGGACCTGGCCAATCAGCGCATTCCACGCTCTGACCAATGATTGGGTCAGACACGGGAACAGGATCCATTTCGAGCCAATGGGAATCAGACCTGGGATTTCATTTGCTCTACTGAATGGCAAGAGCTTTCTTTCCTCTGGATTTGAACTGGGTGATCATTGAGAAGCCATTGGAGCTCATACTTGACCGTGGAAGTACAGCAGGAGCAGGGCCATGAGGTAGATGACGGGTATTGTGATTTTCAGATGGCCTGAGCACTCCCGCCTGTCTGGTACACCGGCGCTATAGAATTTCCTCCTCTGGAGGGTGGGCAGGACTGTGGACATGATGGACTTCACTCCCATGATGAGGTTAAGGGGAAGGGATTTTGCAGATGTAATTAAGCCCCCAAATCAGTAGAGTCTGAATGAATCAAAAGGGAGAATATCCTAGGTGGGCCTGACTCAATCAGGTGAAAGTCCTTAAAGGGGACTGGGCCCTTCCAGGAATCAGAGATGTTTCAGCTGACCTTGTAAGGGCAAACGGCCATCTTGCGTGGGGAAGGCCACTTCTCAGGAAGTGGCCTCTGCAGGACAGAGAGCAAAAAAGCAGGGGCCATTCTCCTGAAACCATAAGGGACTGAATTCTCCCATAGCCAGGGAGTGTGGAAGAAGACCCCAAGCCTAAGACAGGATCACAGCCTCAGCCACCTTCTGCCAAGGACATTGAAATCATCCTTGTGGTCAGCCTGCGGTGACCCCGAGCAGAGAGAACCCACACCCAGATTTCTGACCCAGGGGAACTGTTAGAGAATACATCTGTATTGGTTTAAGCTGCTGAGTCCATGGCACTTTGTTAGGCAGCAACAGAAAACTAATATGTGTGTGAACACCTGGGTCAAGCTGTACCTGAAGCCACAAGATAACACTGGAATTTTCAACTATGTGAGCCAGTGAGGCCACCCCTTCCCTCCTTTATACTCTTAAGCCTGTTTTCTAGCAGAAATCCCAGGATGGCATCCCTCTTTTCACTCACTCCTCCCTGAACCAGTCTCTAAGCCTGGGGGCATGGCACATGGTGCGTGATTGGCCCCGTCTGGGTCACAGGCCTGTGTGCTTGTGTGGTTTGCCATCATTTCATGTGTGTCTACACCCTGACCCCGAGGACACAGACTGCTGTCTACAGGGGTTATGTGAACCCCTGCCTCCTTTCTGGTTCTGGCTCGGTGGCTGTGGAAGGTGGCAGCAGCTGGAGGGCTTCGTGGTCCAGGGCAGGAGTCGGCAGACTTTTCACATAAAATGACAGAGTAAAGAGTTCAGGCTTTGTGAGCCACACAGGTCTTTGTCACACAGTCTTCTTTGTTCTTTCTTTCTTTCTTTTTTTTACAACCCTTTAAAAAATGGAAAAACCATTCCCAGCTCATGGGTCACACAAACACAGACCAGGCAAGGTCAGATTTGGTTTGTAGGCTACGGTGTCCAGAGCCCTGGTTTAGGGCACACATTCTGGAGCCAGACCCTGCCTCTTACAAGAACTGAGACCCTGGGCCAGGCGCTTTACTTCTCTGAAGCCTGGTTTCCTTACCTGGAAAGCAGGGATAATGTGAGTACCTGCCCCATAAGATGGCTGTGGAATGAAATGAAGTGATGTGTGTTGCTGTCAGACAATGTTTGTTTTGGGTCTGGGATATGTGTTATTTTTAGGGGTGATCATTATCCTGATTCTCTCCCCCCACCCTGTGATTTGAAACCTGCTGAGAAACAGACTTGAGGGTCTGGCAGGTGTAGATGAAATTGGCAGTGCTTTTTCTGGTGAGGCTGGATTGCATTGGGTTGGCCGAAAAGTTTGTTATGGTTTTCCATCAAATAAAAGACACAGTCTTCATTTTCACCAACAACTTTATTGATTTGGATATTCTCAGTGTGTTGGCTATCTCCCACTACAGGCTCCTGGTGCATAGAGGCCAGAGGTGCTGCTGAACTTCTTCCAATGCATGAGACAGCCCCACAGCAAAGAATTATTTGGCCAAAATGTCAATATACCAAGAAAATTCACAAACCACTTTTGACACATTTGATCAGTCATACCATCTTCTCCATACCCTGCACAAATCTTTCTTTTTGTATTTCAGTTGCATTTTTATCTTTCTTGAAATAATAAAGCATAATATGATGAAAACGTTGTGTATTTTTCTTCCATCTTCAATATTAAAATGTCCGCACAAAATTCACCAGTTATGGTACGTTTTCTTTAAGCACATGCTAATATGGCAGCTGTCACAATACGATCTAAGAAAATGGTTTCAAATGAAGTTAAAGACAACTAAGCACTGCTGGAGCCATCGTATGGAAAAAAACACGATGGATTTTTTGGCCCACCCAGTATAACAGGACCTGACCTGAGGGCTTTCCTGATTCCCATCCTGTCTGGGAGCCTCCTGGGGAATCCCCAGAGCTGACACTTCCCTGGGTCCCACCACATCACACCTGCACAGGTGGCCCCTGGAGAGAGAGGAGCCTCAGGACTGCTGCTTGGAGGTGGCCTAGGGATGGGGGCGTGGTTACGCTGGAAGTGAAGGGGCCTGTCACTCAGCCGCCCTGTCCTCACAAGGCTGACTGCCCTCTCGTTTCTGCTGTACTGGATTGAATGCCGTCCCCTGAAATTCACGTCCACCCAGAGCTGCCAATGTGATCTTCTTCCCAAATAGGGTCTTCGCAGATATAAAAAAAGCTGAGGGCACACTGGGTGAGGGAGGGCCTATGGCAATGGCTGGTGTCCTTGTAAGAACACAGAAACACAGAAAGAATGCAGGGAAGAGGGCTGTGTGGACACAGAGGCAGAGACAGGAGGGGTGCAGCTGTGAGCCAGGGGACTGCTGGCAACCGCCAGAAGCTGCGCCAGGCAAGGAAGAACCCTTCCGGGAACTTTCAGGGCGGGCTTGGCCCTGCAGACACCCGGATTTCAGACTCCCGGTCTCCAAAACGGGGATAGTAAAGTTTTATTGTTTTCAGCCACCTAATCTGTGGCTTGGTAATGACAGCCCCAGGACACTACTTGGGGGTCACTCTTCCTCCCTCGGGGTGAGAGTGTTCATGATGGTGGTGGAAAGAAATGTCCCCGTGACACCAGAGTAGGGGTCACAGCCTAGGCCCTACCCAGAGATTCTGATTTCATGGGTTAGCAATGTCCCTAAGCATGGGTGTTTTTCAAAAACAACTTTATTGAGGTATAGTTTATGTACCATAAAATTCACCCACATTAAGTGTACCATTGAACAGCTATAAATTTCCTGAATTGTGCAGCTATTGCCATAATACAGTTCTGGAACTTTCTCATCGCCCTTCAAAATACTATCCCTTTTGGCCATGGGCTCTTTTAAAGCGCCTGAGTGACTCTCACCTGTGATTGGACGAGAGCCCCGCTCAGGGGTGGAGCCTGGGGAAACAGAGGAGAGTGACCTAAGGTGGCCCGGGGTGCGGAGGCACCCAGCTGACACTGAAACAGATGTGTACAGAATTTAAAGGAGGGCAAATAAGCACTCTTAGAGGCAGTTTTAGTTGCGGGAGTAGAGGGAAGGGTGAGATGGGGCGGGGGAATGATGCAGGCTGGCTGCCGAGTTGGGGTGTGGAAGCCCTGCCCCAGCCCGGAAAGGTTCACTGGGCTGTGGGTGGTGCTGCGGAGGGAAGCAGAGAAAAGCAAATAGGGGGCACACCCCACATTGCCCCCGGGAAGAGAAACCTATGCCTCCTCCCCAGTCCACATCTCCTACCTCCGCTGGAGATTAGGAGGGGAGGCTGGAGAATGGGCACTGGGTGGGCGTGGGAGCCTGCAGAACCCCTGCATAGCCCAGGGTCACGTGCTTTGGAGTTGCTCTTGCCGGAGGGGTGAAACACCATCCTCGAGGACACACAGCAGGGCAGAAACGCAGGAGAGTGCAGGACCTGGGGGTTCTGCTCTTCCTGCCTTGGCACAGCCCCCTGAGCCTGTTCTGTCCTGCTCAGTGTCCAGGGCTGGCCCCTGTCTGCACTCCCCAAGCGCTTCCGGCCTTCCTTTCTGCAGGACCTTGCCTTGCCTTGTGGCTCTGCCTCCCTCCAGTCACAGCACTGTCCCCTGTGTGTCTTGGCAGAATCTCCACCACTTGGCACTCAAGCTTCTTGTCACCCTGAGATTGTTCCTGGTGACTCATCGGTTGGTGCTTATATCCGGTTGTCTGTGGCTCTGGCAGGCACTGGTGCCCACAAGGGCTGGGCTGCCAACCAAGATGGCAGCAGTGGCCTCCGCGGTGCACCCAGTTTACCCGGGTCTGTCCCCTTCACCTTGGAGAAAGTGACTTAGGACTAGAACACCCTCTGGTTAGTGATACTTGCTGGACATGTCTTAGAACGTGGTTGCAGACAATAGGCTGACCATGGCTAGTGAAAGCAAGAAAGGGATTTGTTGGAAGATACTGTGTTCCCAAATCCGTGGGAGGGCCAGGACACAGGTTCTGGAGCTATGCAGCAGGAAAAGACAGCGACCACATCACAGCCGCTGGGTCTGTTCTGGTGACGTGGTGCCTGGACAGTGAAGGCCGAGCCCCTGGCAGAACCAGCAGCCTTGCCGCCATGCTTTGCAGGAGCACGGATCCCGTGGGCACAGCCGCCATTGCACAGGCTCCGTTGGAAATGCCTCTCCAACAGGCAGGTCTGACTGGCAGAACCTGGGCCACGTGACTAGCTGCAAATAAGTGTGGGATTTGAGTTTCCGGGACTGACCTGGGAAGACAGCACTCGGGATGCGGGATGTTAGCAAAACGTGGAGAGGGCACTGGGTGGCTGCGAGAGAGACACTTGCCCCACCTACGGTGCCAGGGGGAGGGTGAGGACTCCATGCTGTTCATTTAGTCCCTTCCTTGTTTTTAGGGAACTAAGGATCAGAGACGGGAAGTAATTTGTCCACAGTTGCATGGACCTCTGACTCCACAATCTTCACCAACCTTCCAAAGGCAGGACTGAACAGAGAATGGCCCAGAGCTCCCAGGCCCCAGCCACGCAGACTCCCTAACGCTGGCCGGAGCCCCAACCTTGCATGAACCCATTCCGAGTGGCCAGTGCAGGCACAGGATGGGCTCTCCACCCCTGCCCATCGAACCCTGTGATTGGGGTGGGAAACCACTACATTTCGCCTATTTATAAACAGCCAGGTCATGTAAAAACACAGCCAGAGGCCTTGTGTTCTGGGCCCAGCTTCCTATCGCGTGACCTTGGTTCTTGTTCATTCTCAAAGCCTCTGTTTTCTCGTCCGTAAAACGGGCACCAAATTCTCTCCCCACCCTGCTCCCTCCAGGGCATCAAAGGTGGATGCGAGTGCAGAAGGAGAGGGTGAACTCCGATGCAGGACGGCTCTTCTCTTCCTTGGTCTCATTCCCCGCCAGCCTCCTGTTGATAAAGGAGTGTGTGGCCTGTTTGCAGCTGCATTCCCTCAGTGCAGACGGAATCGTAAGCTGGGCTACAGGAGCTCTCAGGGTTGTCTGTTGTAGACAAGTAGTGAACAGAGGGCTGGTTTCTTTGTCTTGAGCAGGGACCGCATGCCCCATGGGTCATGAACAGACACCAGTTGGGACCGTTGGTCTGGCCATAGGCTGTCTGCCTCAGCCTGGATGTTTGACAGCAGCAATGACGTGCAAACAAACATTGCTCTTGGCAGACCCACAGGGGAGTTGTGATCCTGCCGGGCCCTGCAGAGCAGGAGGAGATGTTGGGAGGGAAGCCGTGGGAGTTGCTCTGGGGGGAGCTGTATCCCTGAGTCCTGTGGGGCGGGGCTGGCCCTGCACCTCGATGCTGCTGAGGAAGTTGCTCTGATCAGGACTCCTGCTGTGTGCGGCAGCCTTGCACACCTTCGGGACATGCTCATCCATTCGTTCATTGGACAGACCTGTTTCCAGCTGCCACTGGGTCTCAGTAACTAGGTCTCAGATGCCAGGGCCCACGAGGTGACTTTTCGGTCCCTGCTCCTAAGGCTTGGAGTCTAGCAAGTGACAAAGACACAACAACTGACTTGCCAGACAGTTTGTGGCGGAATGTCATGGTTCTTAGGTGACTTCTTCTTTTTTCCCCTCTTGCCAACAGAAACTTGACTTTGCTTTGGGTGGCAGTGCACCCCCCTCAAGGGGCGGCTCAGGGTTGTTTCAAGCCAGAGGTTCTGAAAGTTCCGTCCCTGGACCAGCAGCATCAGTGTCACCTGGGAACTTGTTAGAGATGTGAATTATTGGGCCCTTCCCAGACCCCCCAGGCCCACCAGATCTGGTAAATCAGAAGCTCAGGGGTGGGGCAAGCAATCTCTGCTTATCAGCCCCGCTTCCCTGAGGTACCAATCGTAGGCATGGGCACGTGACCAGTTCTTGCCCATGAGATGTAAGGAGGTGTCTGCTGGGACTTTGGGGAAATAGTTTTCTTCCTGTTGAAAAGCATTGATGAGATGGGGGCAGTGTCACTGATGATGAAATGTGGAGGACATTTGGCATCTAATATTGGGGGCGAGGCCTGGGAGACGGAGCCAATTACACATGCACAGGTTCCCCAGGGGTGAGGGAGCTCCGCTCCTCTAAGTCATTCTTTGGGGGGGGCATTTCTGGAGGGGCTGTTAATTCGCTGGTACTTTCTGCCTGCCCTGTGTGGGCAGAGTGGTCTGCTGAGGCTGTGGACAGGAGCCTTACAGCAAAGGGAGGCAGGTGTGGGCAGCTGGACGTGGGTCTCAGCCCACTGGAGCATTCCAGGGCTCTGTGAGGGACATGGGCAGTGCCCACTTCCTCTGGAGATCATGATGAATGACGCTCACAGAACATGGGGACACATGGTTAGAAAGTCAGACCTTTTGAATTCTTCTCTCCCTTGAGGGGAAAAGTCTCAGTTGGTGCTAATAGGTCTTAACTCTTTCCTAAAGCTTGATTTCCCTTTTAGACTGAGAGAGAACCAGCCTTGGGTGCTGGGCCTTCCCAGGCAATTGTAGCAATTGTAACTGCAATTGAGAACATTGCTTTGGTTTCTTATTTACTTTTCCAATTAACTCAAGTATGGAAGGTTCACTTTTAAAATAAAGGCACATAATTAAGACATCTGATTTAAAGGAAAGTTAAGCACACCCCAGGCTGTGCTGCATCAGACAGGTGATGAGTGGCTCCAGTGCAGGGGGGCTGGCCCGACGGATGAAGTCCCCGCTCCGCCGTGGGCACCGGGGACTTTATATCTGCGGGTCGCCAGACACCTGTCTGGACCTGATTCTCATTTCTCGCCGACCCCTCTGCCCATGGGAAATCCCTTCTCCCTCCCACCAAGTACATTCTTGTCTCTGTTGTTGCCCCAGCTGTCCCCACCGCCTACAGTACCTTCCTCTTTCTTCTTCCAATGTCCTGGTCATGTGCCAGGCCCAGCTCTTTGACCCCTCCTCCCAGACCCTCGACTTCCCCCAAGTTGGAGCTGAGTGCTCCCTGCTGGGTCACCCCTCCCCCAGGATTATTTCATCCTTCTGCATACATGGCGGTTGAAATGTGGGTGCCCCACTAGCCCAGAAACTTTGGGACAACAAGGTCCTGCCCCTCACTGCCACCCACAGGGAGTTGGCTGAAGAACCAGTGCAAGAACGAGGGAGTGATCGCAGCTCCCTTCTCCACGTCCCCTTGACCTCCTCGGGGACGCTAAATAGCCAGGGCACTCAGCCTGGGGAAGGATCATCATAGAGTGTGAGCGTGATCCTGCCAGCTCAGCACTGAATCCCCTCTTAGCTGTTCCTGTCCCTGGCTGAGTGAAGCCTGAGGAGTCCTTGTCCCCTAGCTCTGAGCGAGA
This sequence comes from Tonatia bakeri, assembly GCA_004024845.1. Lineage (NCBI taxonomy): Eukaryota > Metazoa > Chordata > Mammalia > Chiroptera > Phyllostomidae > Tonatia > Tonatia bakeri. The sequence goes on along the minus strand of PVIA01012573.1, from coordinate 26,094 downwards.
CCAGAGACCACTCTGCCCTGGTGGACGTGAGTGCCGGGCGCCTGTCCTGGGCTGACAGCACTGCCTGGGGTCTCCTGGTTGGGTGTGGGGAACCACCAGAGGCTGAGACCTGAGCAGGGGGCCCCCGGCAGGTTATGAACAGGACAGAGCTGGGCATGGGACAAGGGGAGCCACATGGACCTCATCCAGCCCCTCTCGGCCTGTCAGCAGGGGGGCGAGTCCCAGCAGGTTCGCTCGCAGGGGCCCAGCCGAGTCCTGGCAGGCACGGGCTCCTCCCGTCGAGCACGTGGGCAGGTGGGAGGCCCGGAGGGGGCAGGGGCAGGGCTGGCACAGTCAGCTGGGATTCAGCCCCTCACTGTGTGAGCCGGGGGCTGTGTGTGTGAGAGAATGAGGGTGAGTGTGTAATGTGTGTGTGTGTAAGAGAGAGAGAAGACACAGAGTGAAGAGGTGACTTCAGAAGAGAGGTTTCAGGTGGACAGAGGAGCCTGGAAACGTGGGCCTGGGGGCTGTGACACGAACCAGAGGGAGCAGGTGGGTTAGGGTGACTCCTGGTCCTGGTCTTACTCTGTCCTGAAGAGCAGCCCAGATCCACAGAGTGCATGACACACGGGCAGCAAGCACCAGCCCGAGCACCTTTCACGCAGTGTGTGTGTTTTTATTCGACAAAGTTGTGTTTGCTCTGTGGAGGTGCTGCCCGAGTTATTTCACAAAACAAGAACAATCGATAAGATTTTAAGCCATTTAATCATGAAGCCACTTACTCTTCACCAAGCCCTGGGGTGTTGGTGCCATTGTCTCCATTTGCAGGGACAGCTGGTGACTCTCCCAGGGTCTTAGGAGTGGGGGCTGGTGGAGTGATTGTGGTCTGGCTCCAGAGTCGGGGTCTCCCCACGGTGATGCCCGGATTTCATCATGCCCAGAAAGGGGTCAATTCTGCTTATTACCCATCCCCCAGATGGAAACATTGAGGCACACAGGGACTGGCGACTCTCAGCTAGAAAGTGGAGGAGCCGGGACCCAGCCCGAGCTGCCCTTCCGGCCCACACAGTAACCACCTGGCTACGGCCCCATGGTAATGAGCCCTTTGAAGAAAGGTGAGTCACTTACTTTGGCTGTGCCTCAGTTTCCTCATTTGCCAAGTTGGGCTCTACGAATCCTGCTCTATTGACTCATGAGGAGTGCTGAGAGAAGCAGTCTGGGCCAAGGCTCCCAGAAACTTCCACTGGGAAGGAGCCCTGGGCGGGGAGGACGCTGGTCTGAGTGCCTGTGGCCCAGTCAGTTCCCCTCGTTGGCCTGCGGTTTCCTCACCCGGAGTGTGGGTGGCCTGAGGTGAGATTCCAGGCTCGTGAGGCTCTGCACGTGGCCCTGATTGTGTAGCTGTGTCCTGATGGACAGCGGAGCTGCCCAAGGGACCCTTCAGGACCTGGCTCAGTGCAGACAGCAGGGCTGCCCATCTGAGACTTGTTCTAGGACAGTGCCTTCGGGGCGCCAGGCTCCGGTCTGGCTCCAGCCTCGATCTTCGTGGAGGGATCATTGCAGGGAGATCCTCTGTGCCGAGAAGAAGGGACCCTGAACAAGGAGTCCGGGCCCTGGGTTCAGGCCAGCCTCTGCCTGTGTGCCCCGAGTTTTCCTTCGAGGCAGCATGCTCACCAGGGCACATGACTTACTCATTCAATTAATTCAGTCAGTGACTCTCCACAGAGCGGTTCCTTGATTCCTTGCAGGCACCAGGGATACAGCTGTGAATGGCAGAGACCAAGGCCCAGTTCTCATGGAGAGGATGCTCTGGGTGGGGGGAAGGGGCGGGAAGCATTAAGGCACACCCACCCAACGAATAGAATCGCATAGACATACATATGCCTACAAATGTCTATGTGCACATGGACATGTAAATGTGTTTATGTACACACACATACATACCCACGTAACTGTGTTATTCTAGGAAGTAATAGCTGAACAAAAAATCAAGCAAGCGAGTGGGGTATTGGGATAGAGAATTCTGGGGGCTGCTATAGATTGGGGGGCAGGCAGTGCTCTTTCAGATGAGCCACTGGGGCAGAGGCCTGAAGGAATTGAAGGGGTCCCCCATGAGTGTATCTGGGGGGTGAATAGTCCAGACAGAGGAAGGGCGTGTGCGAAGGCCCTGTGGAGGGATGCGCCCGGTGTGTTCTAGGAGGAATGAGATCCGGTGCGACCTCCACAGCAGAGTGAGCTGGGTGGGGGGCGCGCTGTGACAGAGCTGAGATCCCGCGGGGCCTTCTGGGCCACGGCACAGGAAGTGGGGTCACATTCCGAGGGAGATGGGATGTGATCTGAGAGCTCTGCGCAGAGGCGTTTGCGGATTTGGTCCCGATGCTGGAAAGGATCCCCTGGCGGCCTGCGGAGAATGAGCAGTGTGGGTTTGTGCGGCACACCGGCAGGGGGACCGGTGAGCGGTGATGCGTGCTGGGACCGTTCCTGCAGGAGGCGGGGAGAGGACCAATTTCTGGTTGAGTTTACCAGCAGGACGGGTTCACGGATAGGGCGTGGTGAAGCAGGAGGAGGACAGTGTCAAAGCCGACTCCAGGTGTCGGCCTCGCCACCTGGAAGGGCGGAGCTGACCTCTGCCGTGGGGAACGGCTGGCTCGGGTGGAAGCCGGGACCACCGGGAACCTGCAGGCGTGCACGGAGGACCCTGACGTCGTCAGGGTGTCCCCACCCCCGGTCCCTGGGGCCTCTGCCCATCTGTAGGAGGGCCCTGGAACACGAGCCTCTGATTTAACCCGGAACCTACCTTTCCTTCCTGAAGTCTCACCTCTAAAGTTTCCAGGAACTTTTGACTTTCTCTTTCAAAGACCCAGCACGCAGTTTTATCCTGACAGCCCTGGCCCGTCCCCCTGAGGACGGCCACTGAAAGCATGAATGGATGACATTCTATCAGCACCCTGAGGGCCCCAGGCCCACGCAGGAGATTTAGCTCGGCTGCCAGCTGTCCAGATGGGCTTGTTAGAAAGTGCTACATCTGTTAGCGGGAGTTTGAACGGTAAAGACGGCGATCAATTGCGGCGAGGAAGTGCCTGCTGAATCTTCAAACACCGTCAACTAGGAAAAAGATGAGGCTTTTATGGACGTGTTGTTGGTCCCAATAAAATAAAACATCTTCGAACCTGTCTCTCCTGGCACTGAAGGGTGCAGTGTTGTCTAACAGCAGTTTGCATGGCAATGATGAGTTTCTTCAGAAACAAAGTGCAACACAGAGCCTTTACCCCTCTCTCCCGGTTTCTCAGGCAACTGTGATACAAATCCGTGCTTATCTGTCCGATGAAATTTACAAAGCACCTACTAAGCACAGGGGCCTGGACTAAACAGGAGGAGAGGAACCCTGTCTTGCTCTCAGCAGGCCCGTGGCCGGTGGGGATGCACACGGGGACATCAGTTAGCACACAGGGTGCCATGGGTTGGTTTGGCGACAAAGGTCTTCAGGTTCAGAGAAGGGAGAGGCTGTTGGGTGCTGGGGGTCAGACTGGGTTTTTGGGAAGGGATCGTGTGTCAGTTAGCTTGCTTTTGCCAGCACGTACCTGAAACCCCCACTGAGTCTGACTTATGCAGTAAAGGAATTTATCTCCCGTCACAGAGTCCCCTGGTGAGGTGGACTTCAGGGTGGGGGGCTCAGTGGCCACCCACCACCACCAGCATTTCTGCTTCACCGTCTGCTTGCTGTTGTGGGTTTATTCCCAAGTCGGTTCCCCTCTTGGTCACAAGATAGCTGCCATGAGTGACTGGGACCACAGGTTCCCTTGTCCAGGTTTGCTAACATTGAGAAGGTGGCTGTCTATAAGCAGGTGTCATCGGGAGCTGGACTGGCCAACACCTTGATCTTGGACTTCCCAGCCCCCCGAACTGTCGGAAGTAAATGTTTGTCGTCTAAGTCACCCAGTTCACGGTAACTTGTTACCGCAGCCCAAGCCAACCAGACCCCATGACTCCTCCCTGCTCCCTGGGTTGACACCTTGGGCAAATTGTGTTGGGCAGATGCTTCTCAGACTCTCTCGGCTGTAAGAACAGGTGCATCTTTCAGGAACTGAAGAGTCCAGTCCGGGACCTGCCACCTTTCAATCTCACAGCCAACCTGAGCACCTGCTGCTGTGAGCTTCCACCAGGACTCTCCTTCCGAATGTCCCTCTTCTCTCGCCTCGAGGAGTGGTCCCTGGCTCGCCCAAATGCTTCCAGCACACCCTTTAGAAAGAGTGGGTTCTGAAACCTCTAGCTTTGAGACTTCTGCCAAAATTTCAAGTTCCCCGGAAAAGTCTCGTTCCATGTCCTGTTGCACTGGATTCACTGTTTCAGAAAATGAGATTTTTTTTTCACAGAAGGAGGCGTCTATGACAATATTAGTGTCTGGGGTTGTTACTCAGGGTACTCTTCTGCCAGCGAGGACACCGTCAGTGTGGGATCTGTGGTACCGTCAGTGCGGGATCCGTGGTCAGAGGTGTGGGCCGGGACTCTGGGCCTGGGAGTGTCCATCCTGCCCCTCCTGACTCTGCTCTCCTGTGGCATGTGGCTCCTGACAGGGCCCTCTGACTGCGTGCGGTGAAGGTTAAGTGAGGCGATGCAGGGCACATGCAGGACCCAGCCCCCGAGTGTGGTGAGGCCCACAAGAGTGTCAGCCCACTGCCGCCAGCAGTTCCCAGTCAGGGTCCCAGGTGAATCAGGTCAGGAGGCTGCCCTGGAGCTGGGGCTTTGAGTTTAGGAAGAGAGGTTTCTGCAGGAACACCTTGAGAGGTAGCTCCTGAGAGACAGCCTGCAAAGGCTAATTATCTTTCCACAGGCGCGGAGGGGGCTGTGGGGAGGGGGGCCCTTGTTTCTGGGCTGCGCCCACCCTGCCCCCTGCCCTCTGGTGTCCAGACACAGATGGACCTTCCAGAGCTCTGGGCTCAGGGCCGCTGCTTCTTTTCCTTCTGCTTTTTCATTGAAAAAAGAACATCACATCCCTAAGCTTTCATGGCTACAGACCCCCTGACACTCGACTGTGGGCCAATCTTTGGGAAAAAGCATAGACTTTTTGGAGGATTTTTCTCCTCTGGTTATCCTCTTGGATCTCAAGACCTGGAAGAAACCTGTGCTCTGGCTGATTGCCGGGAAATGAGCCCTTGTTCAACCTTAACGCTCCCCTTCCCCTCTCTCTCCCTGGTTACGTATTTATGTCTTTCATTTTCAAGGGCGGCAGATGCTTAATTCCCTGGGGGCTGTCAAGCAGGTTGTACGTGTGATGGAGGTGCATCTAAGATGACCGACGCCGACCAACCACAGCAGACAGCACGGCATCGGCCGGCTGCATGAAAGACGTTAGTGGACGAGCACAGAAGAAAGCTCTAGAGAGAAAGGAGCATCACCCTGGACCCACAGGTGCCTCAAATCCTTCTTTGACCAGTGCTTCCCATAAACCTTTGTCGAGGAGTTTCTGGGCACCAGACTCCTTCCTAGGCCCTGGGTATGCAAGAAGGGCATGGTCCCCATACACACGGAGCTGCATCCAGCAGGGAGAGACCGGAAACGGACACTTAAACCGATCAATGGCGCAACCCCAGATGCTACCAAGGGGTGAGGGACTCGGGGCTGGCTCTCAGAAGAGATATTTGAGTTGAGACGTGAATGGAGAGAAGGGAGTATACCCAGCAAAGGCGAGTGGAAGATGAGTGAATGGATCAAAGAAAATGCTGTCTATGCGTATAACAGACTGCTAGTCAGCCTTAGAGAGGAAGGGAACTGAGATGGACTGGGCTCAAAATCATGTAACTCGTGGGGCCCACCTGCAGTGGGAAAATGAGGGGCTTTGAGTTCCAGTTCCTGGATTGAGAGATTCCCTTCTCTCATAACACCAGAGATGACGGCAAAGATGGCCTTTCCTGGAGCCCAGACAGTAAGTGAGTAGCTGAGCATGAGGCAGACACTCTGTGTGGTGGAGACGGGCCTGCCCCCAGCTGGGTGGAGCAGCCCGCTGAGGCCCGTCCCTGACCCCTCCCTGGAGCTGGGTGCCAGTGACCCGAGGGGCTCAGCATGGGGTCAACAACCCCCCAGGTAAGAAAGGGGGAAACACACTGTCCAGGGAGCAGCTGGTAAACATTCCTGCCAGGTGAGCTCTGCCCCTTGGTGCTCTTTGCGGGGCGGAATCCCGCCTTGGGACATGGCGGCAGCTGCATTGGTGCCTGCACGCAAGTCCACGCAGCGTGACAGGCTGCCAACCAACCACACGGAGCCCGGCAGCGGCTCCGGAGACTGAGCTGGCAGGAGAGCTGGGTCCTCCTCGAGGTTCCAAGGATTTGTAACCGTGGGGCCCCCTCCCGCCCCTGCAAGTCCCTGTGCTGACTGACCGGGCTCCCCAGCGCCTGGGAGTCTGTCCTCTCCTGCTCCCACCAGCGTTAAAACTGGCAGCATTTCCCCAAACTCAGCCACACCTGCAGAGAGGGGGCGAGCACAACGCAGCCTATTTTTAGTGGGTGACAGACTGCTGTGGGGGCCATTGTAATTAGCATCTCTCACAGGGCGGAGTTTCCGAGCCCGGAGCTGGAAGGGACTGTCCTGGGGGTCCCCTCTTCTCAGCATCTGCCTGGTGTCTGGTGTGGGAAGGAGCCAGCTGCCCCAGGAAAGACCCTGCACTCCCTGGGAGTCCCGGGAGGCGGCACAGTTCTTAGAGGCATTGCTGGCCATCACCACTCACTGCTGGTCCCTTCCTGGCCTGTTTCCCCGAAGGCTGGGTCCTGCCCCTATGTACATGTCATCCTCCTACAGAGCTGACCTGGCCAGGCCAGTGGGACGAAGATGCCCTTACATTGGCGTTGGGCTTGAAGGTCATCTGTGCCCCACTCACAGCTGCCATGCGTAGGAACAGCTTGGGGGTTGCTGAGCTGCTGCGGAGAATGTGGGGTGTCCTCCACTTTTCTCTCTCATGACTCCTAGAAGCAAGGACTTTGGTTGCCTGGAATAAAGACTACATTTCCCAGACTCCCCTGGGAACCCCCAAATTACCAATGGTTTGTGAGCACCATCTCTCTTTCTGTTTCCATTGGCTGGGAAGGCAATAGCCTCAAAAACTGGAGTAATAAGCTAGGAGAGGGGGTCTCAGTTTCCTCATCTATAAAAGGGGAGAGTAATCATACCTGTTCTCTGGAGTCTGTGAATGAGGATTCTCTCACCTGTTAAGTGCCAGACAAATGTACTCCCAACTGTGTCTAAGCAAGGCAAAGGGGAATTTATTGGCTCAGGTAACTGGAAAACAAATGTTTAAGAAAGAGGCTGACTCAGGCAAGACTATTTATCGTTGGCCTGGGGACCTGGCATATCACAGCTGTGCCTGCTATTTCCACAGCACATTTGTTCGGGCCACAAACAACTCTGGGTTGAAAGGACCACAGGATCTCACTGTGACCCAGATGCGGGCAGGGAGACGTGCTCAAATGCCACACCGATGGGGTGTGCAGAGTCCTCCCCATGCTTCCTGCGATCCGCAGAGCTGGCGTTTCCCCTGCTCCTCTTGCTCCCATTTCCAACCTCCGACAAGCCCCTATTCTCCGCTCTTCATCTCGTGGGTGCTCTCTCCTCACCCCTGCATGGCATGGGCCCTCCTCCTTGTCCCCCACTCCCCTAAATTCCTCGTCTCAGTGGCAGCTGCGATGGGCCCCTTTTACTGGTGACTCTGGAGCAGTACAGGGGATTTTATCTATGTCCCATTCCCTTTGCCTTTCTGCCAACGCCAGCATCAGGGTGGGTTGCTTAGCAACCCCATAGTCTCTTCGGAGGCTTCCTTTGGACCCTGCCTGCCCCACTCCCACACTAGCGTGTGGCTGTGCAGCTGAGCTTGTTCTGCACAAATACCCCGAGATGGGGGCCTGTTTTCCCTTTTCACAAACGAGGACTCCAAGGAAGAGTCAGAAGAAGGGAACTGATGGTGAGCGGATGGGCGGGGTGCTGTCTCACCCTGCGGTCCCAGCTCCTAACCATCGCTCACTGTTTTCTCTGGTTTATTTTTATTGAGATGTAACTAACATATTACGTTGTGTTAGCTTCAGGAGTACGGCATCACAAATTGATAGTTGTATGTATTGTGAAGTGATCACCATAATAAGTTTTGTTAACACCCATCACCACATGTAATTACAGATTTTTTTTTCTTGTGCTGAGAACTTTTTATAAACCCTCACCTGAGGCTATGTTTATTGATTTTCGAGAGAGAGAAAGAGAAAGAAAACATCGATCAGTTGCCGTCTGTACGCACCCCGACCAGGGATTGAACCCCCAACCCAGGTATGTGCTCTGACTGGGAATCGAACTTGCAACCTTTTGGTGTATGGGACGACACTCCAACCAACAGAGCCACCCGGCCGGGGCACAAGAACTTCTAAGACCTACCTTCTTAGCAACTTTCCTGATGTGATACAGTGTCATTAACTATGGCCACCATGCTGTGCATGACATCCCAGGACTGAATTATCTGCTACCTGGAACTTTGTAACTTTTGACACCTGTTGTCCATTTCACCCACCGCCTCTGCACTGTTTACCTAGATTTTATTCATTTGCAGGCCACCGTTTCCATTTTCTCCATGTCCACACACCACCAGGACGATCCTTTATTTATTAGTTTTCTTTAAATGAGCCTATTTTTTGTTTTCAATAAGAAACTTCTATTTGAAAGGAAAACTGTATCAGCGGAGTGAATGGGAAAGTGGAGTGTTTTGCTACAAAAGGATGGTAACCATGGCGATAGAAACAATAAACCTGCACAGAGGTGCTGCCTTCTGCTGAGCCCGGGCCTGTTCCTTCTTTGTTCCTGAGGATGATTAGCAAGGCTTAGAGAGGCGCTAACGGCATGTTAGCACCAAATCAAGATGTTGCCTTTGAGGTCAGTGGAGGAAGGGAGAGAAATCAGTGTAGGCGTCAGGGTAGGAGTCAGTGTCTCCGAAATGCCTGGTCTTTTGTGCTGTCAAATCATCTCACATTTGCCATTTGGGAGGTCCTGAGCTGGGGGGAGGGGACTGGCAGAGGTGGGAAGGGGACTAGGGTAGCCTGGGCCTGAGCAGAGAGGAGAGGGGGTGGAGGAGGCTGCAGAGGTGGGCAGGGAGGGGCCGGAGACCACGGTCAGGAGTTCCGTGGGTGGTCAGGGGAAGCCACGTGCGGGCGTCAAAGCTGGGGCACGAGGGTGTCAGGTGAGCAACCGTGGAGTGCAGATGGCCCAGGGAGAGGAAAGGAGATGGAACACAGTCTGCCAGATGGGACAGCATTCGACCCAGGGGCCACTCCCTGTGTGCCACCTGCCACCGCCTCCCGGCTCTCAGACACCCACCCCGCCAGACCCCTCAGAGGCCGAGCTTGAAGGGCGAGTTGGGACTGTGAGTCCATCTGCTGAACCACCTGCCAGTGTTTCGGCGGGGACAGCGGAGGGAAAGCAGCGCGGTGACGTCAGCAGCAGCCCCTCCATCCCCTGCGAAGTGCCCTGGGTTAAACATCCGAGCCTTCGCCAACCCTGAGGTTCACACTGATGTCCCGGGCCAGGGCCCCTCTTCACCTGCCTGCTGAATCGAATCCATCGACCCCTCCCCAATGCCTTCCCTGAAGCATGAAAGCTCTGACAGTTTCAATGATTTACTTATTTCAAGCCGCTAGGTCAGGGCAGTGAAGTCAACAGGCTCTGTGTTAGGACGACTTTCTCTCATTCCTCGGGCTCTTGACAGAACCATGGAAATAGCTTAACATGATCTGAGCCACAGTAGAGACAAAGCCTGAGGTCGCGGACCGGCGGCTCTAAACCACCTGCCCACCCAGGTGGACCCCCCAAGGCACAGGTGTGTGAACTGAACTGAACTCCACTCCGGGCCGGACTATTGATGGACCATCGTTACCACACTGTGTCCAGTTGTAGCCCCCAGAATGCAACAGCCCCGAGAACGAAGGTGGCCCAGACTTTCAAGGAGCTCCCAGGCTAGTGAGGGCGTCGGTCATGCTCAGAAGGGCCTACCTACAGGACAGCGTGGTCACCTACACGACAGCACGGTCACAGCTCACAGCTTCATTGGTGGGTGATGAGATCGTGCTCGGAACAGAGCACGGGCGGGCTGGCGAGCTGGGGAATGAAGGCCAGAGAGAGGATATCTGATGTGTAAATATATATTTTTTAAGATTTTATTTATTTTTAGACAGAGGAGAAGGGAAGGAGAGAAAGAGGGGGAGAAACATCAATGTGTGGTTGCTTCTCACGGGCTTCCCCAGCTGGGGACCTGGCCCGCAACACCGGCATGTGCCCTGCCTGGGAATCGAACCAGCCACCCTCTGGGTCACAGGCCCATGCTCCATCCACTGAACTATGCCAGCTGGGGCTAAATAGTTTTTACAAACCACAGCTTTGTTTGTTGTTGTTTCTCTGGGTACACGGTCAAGGCTTTCACAGGCTGTGCTCTGAATACAGTCGAGTGACACTGAAGCAAACACCAAACTACGTTGATGCGGGGAACCGTGTTGCTGTTCACTCTGGGGACACGTTTGCCAAAACTCATCTGACTGGACACTCCTCATGGGTGCATGGGACTGGAAGGAATTCTTTCCCGAGTAACTCCCACATCAAAGCAGAAATCAGAATGAAAACATTGTCTCTAGAAAAGAACGGAAAGGAAAGCTGTTCCCACCCGAACCTGGGGACGCGGGTGGGCTGGACTTAGAAGAAAACAGAAGGTCTGAAGTGCTTGCGTGTTTCCGGAGGAAAGAGCAGTAGAGGCACTTTTAATCCTATTCTTAAAAAAATAGGATTAAAAAAGGGGCAAAATAAGCCAATAAGATAAAGTAAGGAGAGAGAATGAATAAAAATGAGAGCCAAAATCAAATATACACATGGTCAGCGTTCAGAAGATGGGTGATTTAGAGGCGCTAGCAAGGTGAGAATGCATTTTAGGAAATGCATTTTTTGGGCTCAGGAGCTGGCAGGTTTTTACGCCATGAGTGACGTGGGGAACGGGGTTGAGAAGCTGGAAGCTCTGACTCGGGAAGAGGGGTGGGGAAACGGCCCGAGGCAGGGCGGACTAGAAGCTGGAACAGTCGGAGTGTCTGCAGAGCCCCTCCCTCATCCTCCTGCTGGGCTCTCAGCATTTATTTTCCTTTCCTCAGCCATCACACAGGGTTTGGTTGCTAGCTCTGCCCTGCCTTGGGGTTACACAGACCGGAAATGAGATTTTGAGAGAGTGGATTCATCCGCCCACAGCCCCATCCTAATGGAAAGTCCTCTGAGATCTGGTGGGGTCTGCGATGAGCTGGTATGCTGTCTGGGGGAGGCGGGGTGGAGCGGTCAGGATGGGCCTGCTTGGATTCTCCCAGGGGTTTCCCGGAGCATGGACGAGGAGGACCGCCCGGGACTCTGAGTGGGAGGGGCCTGCCCAGCCAGGTCCTTCCAGGACCTCGAAGGGTCCCACTGCCCTTGATGAGACGTGACAAAGCAGAAAGGCAGGAGGTGAGCCAAGAGTGGGAGTTCGAGCAGCCGGGTGGAGTGAATCCCCCTGGGAAAGGGCCAAGGGTGGCTCCTGAGTGATTCACTCAAACACCCTTGGGGGTGGGTGGCTTACCTTAAAAAATGTCTTTGTTTTCTCCGATCGAAATGCCACTGGGAGCACACCATGTTGGTGAATAACCTGCACAAGAGAAGTGCCCAGATCACAAATGCAGTGCTGTGAGTCCTCACCAGAGTGGCTGTGCACACCTCTGGGTTGGGAAACCCCTGGACACACTCGGGAGGGGCTCCTCGCAGCCTTCGGTGTGAGGGAGACCGGACCCCCCACAGCCTTCTGTCTCTCCCGGCTGTTCCATTTGAACACGCCATCTGCCGATTTTCATGTCAACTTCAGAAATGGGTCCTGCTTGTGTTTTTAGGATTGAATTTCATCGTGATTCCACCCTACAGGGCAACAGAGACTCCAAATCACAGAATGTGATGCTGAAAATCTGGAAAAGATTGACATATATTTTTAACCACCAGAAAAAAGTTGGCCAGAGAGGTGGCCAATGGAGTCAGGAACTCGGCTGTCATGTGTTAGAGGGACAGTTGGCCAATAGTGGGGATGAAAGACCCATTAGTCCCAGGACAGCAACTGTGGCCTGGAAGCTGCTTCCTGGGAGCTGAGGGGCTGGTACACATGGAGGGGCCAGCAAGGATGCAAGGGACGGGTCTGAGCTGGTGTTAAAGTTTACCTGTGTCCGAGAAACTTCCACCATGGAATCAAAGAACAAATCAGGTCTGCATGCCCTCGTTCTTGCTGAGGATTTTTCCCTCCCTTCTTCTTTCCGTGTGTTTTGCCTGGGCAAGAACATGTATTGTGGTGTCTGAAGGCGGCCACTTTCTAGTACTCCCCTGGGAACAGCTGAGCGAAGCATTAATTTAGATTTTTTGCATTGTTGGGGTCTCACTCATTAGAGGACTCCCGTGGACTCTTAGAAGCCCTGGTAACTCGGTTTAATGATCTCTCACTCCTTATATCCTTAAAAAATGCTGGCTGTGTCTCCCAGCACGGGCAATCTTAAATCTGTTGGCAGTTTCAGGTTTCCTGGCACTGGCTCGCATGCCGAGTCCTCATCCACACCCGGTCCCCACCTTCGGCTCTGCTCTGAGCTTCCCGTCTTCCCTCACGCCTTGTGTTAGTTCTCCATTCTGTCTGTACTTCCTGGCTCGCTGATGTCCCCATGTCTTCTGCTCCAATTAAGAGCCCGATGGTACCCGGCCACGCTCTTTCAGAAATAAAACTGCAACATGATGATGATGACCATTATGCCCCCATTGAAAGTCATTGCCTGATGGTTTACACCTGTTGGGCTGAGACTGGCAGGGAGCGGGGGATGGCGAGGACTCGCCTGACCTGTGCAGGTGTGGGTGAGAGATACCTAACAACATCATTCAGTGAAACAGACACGTAAGGGACCTATCACTTCTTATATGGGCCCCTGATCCCGTGTGGTGCAGGTGGGACTTACACACGTCCCCTAAGCTGTCGGGGACATTCTCATGAAAAAGAGTTTCAGTCTGTTCACATCAAGCTGAAAAAAGTTCTGTATAAAACACCCACATGATGGATCATAGTGCATTCAAACTGCTACAGACGGTCATGTACGTCTCTACTTCATTTCCCTGAGTCTTTGGCTGCCATGTGTCCAAGGGTGCAGGAAGGTTAACCAGGACAATGTCAAAACTGGGGAAGGCGACCTCAGGATTGAGCTCTGAGAAGCTCCACATCACTCAGGCCTGGTGCAAAGGCTGCGAGAGAAGACAAGAGTCTGTCTTTAAAAAGCTTGACAGGGAGAAGGAACGGATATTTCTAGACCATGGCAGGAAGTGCTCAGCCACGGGCCCAGTGGGTTTAGTGCCACGGCTACGTTCTGAGACGTAGGAGTATTCACTGAGCTAGGGCCTTGTATCAGGTACCTATTGCCGAGGAACAAATATCCCCTCTCTAATTTAGAAGCTTAAAACCACACACATCTATCATCTCCCAGTGTGTGAGGGTCAGAATTCTGGGGGCAGCTGAGCTGATGCTCCTGGCTCAGCATCTCTTCCGAGGCTGCAGGGAAGTTGTCCACTGGGGCCACCATCTCTGAAGTCTGGCAAGAGCTGAAGAAGCCGCTTCCAAGATCACCTGCATGGCTGTTGGCAGAGAGAGATATGGAAATTCCAGCCTTTTATAACCTAATATTGGAAGTGACATACCATCACTTCTGCCACGTGCTGTTGGTCAAATACACCAAATATGACATGAAGGGGACAGTGGAGTGCCAGGTAGGGGGTCCTTGGAGGCCAGCTACTCCAGGCTGGGTGTCTCTCTTTTATTCAGGAAGGATGAGTGAGCCCCTGCCAGGAGCCAAGCAGTGCTGTGGTTTCTGGGAATTCACCAGGGCAACAAAACAGACAAGGTCCCTGCCTCAGGGAGTTTGCGTTTTAGCAGAAGAACAGACAAGGTACGAATAAATGAGTAATATATTTCATTGATCTTAAGATGACTGTTTTTCACACATTTAATGTCTCTAAAATTGGCAGGTGTCTTATGAGTTGATGCTATGTCATGGCATGCTGGACGATGTTTTCATTTTTCTCTTTTTAGGGAAGGGCACAAAGGGCTCGTTACAAAGATGAATGGAAGAGAGTTTAATGAAGGGGCCGTTCAATGACCACTAATAATGGGGATGGGTTACGGGAGCCCAGGGAGTGCGGTACCGTCCGCAGGGACTAGCCCCAGCTGTTCGAGGCTTCAAGGGGCGAGAGGAAAAGCAGTGCATGGAAACCTGGTTGAACTTTTAGCCAGGGGAGGGCGGCCTCAACAGGGGCGCTGGGTGTTGAGATTTGCAGCTGTTTCTAGCACCTTGGCCCAGCATGTAGGAGGCTGGAGAAATTCATCTCACTGTTTTCCCTAATGCTGCCTTCAATCTCCTGTTCCTGTGGAAGCTGAGGGCAGGGGTGGACTCCTGTAGCGAGGGGCAGGTGGAGAAGGGCAAAGGACAGGTATGGAGAAGCAAGGGGCCAGTGACCAACCAGCATGTGGGATAAGGGGACAGTGACTGATGGAGGGGGATGTCTCAGGAAGGTGCTTGGGAAGGCCACTCTGTGCAGTCACAGCCGAGCTGAGATGTGGGTCAGTGTCCGGCAAGGGCAGGACCTGAGTGCGCGTGAGCGTGGGGAGGGGAGAGTCTCAAAGGAGCCCATGCACCCGGGCTGACTGAGCCGAGGGGAGTGAGGCTGGGACACAGTCAGAAGATTCCAGATCAGGTGCTTCCGAACCATGTGGGCCACGTGAGGACTTGGGCTTGTCTCAGGTGTGTCTGGAGCCATTGAGGGTTTTGAGCAGAGAGGGGTCATGAGCCAGGGAAGGAAACAGGACCCCTGTGGCTGCTGAGTGCAATGGCCTGTAGGGGGTGAGATGGAGCAGGGGACCCGTGAGGAGGGGCAGCAGTTACCCAGGGAGAGATGATGGCGCCTGGTCCAGGGTGGAGGTAGGAGAAACGTTAGATTCAGGACATACCTTAAAAGTAAAACGAGCAAGATTTGCTGATCAATTGAAAACGATGTGAGAGGGAGAGGGGTCAGTAACAAATCCAGGGTCGTTCTATGCGGTTCCTGTGGAGAACGATAGCGTTTATCAACGACGGTCAATGTGCAGTGAAGAGTGAACTGGCAGACACTCGAAGCTCCCAGCATCCTTTAGGGTGTTCTGACGGTGACACACGCAGCTTAGAGCGTCACCCACACCCATCTGGTGTTCACCCTTCAACCGTAAACTGTCTGCGTCAGTGTCCACCATGAGTCACTGCAGTTGTCCCAGGACTGTGAGTGTGCTGGGAAAGAACCCCAGTATCTGCCGTAAACCCCAAGACTGTGTCGGCGGGGAAACTGGATGCTAACCCGGGAAGGTGGGGCGTGCACCTCAGTGGGCTGTGTAGCCCGTCCACAGAGGGAGGGGTCAGTGTCCCACCAGCTGGGCACAGTCAGTCCTGTTGGGGTCACGGTCAGTTCCGGGGGGAAGCAGGATCCTGCTGGGCAGAGCTGTCTGGGTGAGCAGGCGCCAGTAGCCCAGAGGAGGGAGGTCGGGAGGTCTGGTGAGAGGAGCTAACTTATGAGCCAGCCGGGCAGGGAAAGTGGGGTGGGGGGAGGGGATCCCAGGAGCAGAAAGAGCTCCTGCAAAGGTGCTTCCACCAGGCCAGGAGAACCTGACCTGGACAAAGACCCAGGAAGATGTGAGAGTTCAGAGTGATTTCTATCCATTAGGCTGCAGGCAACAGACACCTAACTCAACACAAAGAGGAATTTAGGGACAGCTCTCTGGGGTGTACTCAGGCACAGGGGAGGCTGGGGATCAGGAATGGAAAGGACACTTCCAGGCCACACCAGGAGGTCTCAGCAGAAGGAATGTGGGACATCCTGGTCCAGGCACCGGCTCTGGAATCCATGACCCAACCACCGTCAGTCTTTGAACGTGAAGGAGAGGGAACCCGGAGCCGCTGCAGGCTCCTCCCCTTCCACAGGAGCAGCTGGAGGCCCAGGAGGCCACTCCACGTGCCCCGGCCACGTGGCGGAGCGAGCCTGTGTGTCCAGACCCACAGGCCCCAGAGAGAGGATTTTCCCACCACACAGCTTCCCAAACTCAGGCACCCCGCCACCCTCACGGTCATTACCATTCGCTTGTTCAGCTGGCCCTGGACCAACATGGGTCCACGTATCCACGGATCTTTTCAATAAATGCTGAGAATGTATTTTCTGTTTTTTTTTTTTTTATTATCTTAACATTTTCTTTTCTCCAGCTTACTTCATTGTAAGAATCTAGGGTGTGATACATACAACATGCAAAATATGTGTTAACCAACTATTTGTGTTATCAGTAAGACTTCTGGTCAATGGCAGGCTATTAGTTAAGTTTGGGGGACTCAAACATTATACACAGATTTTCTTTTCTTTCTTACAGAAATTTTTACTGTGTGTTGGTGGAGTCAGTGCCCCTAACCCTCATATTGTTCAAGGGTCAAGAGTACTACCTCTAAGATCACGAAATTTTTCTTTTAAATCAATTACTTGCAATAAAAAACCCTTTTATTCATCTTAGACAATAGTGTCAGTGAAATGATGGATTCAACGAGCTACATTTCCCTAGCACACCTCCAGCAGTCTTCACTGGTAAAGCGAACACTGCGCATCTCGCAGGGGCCCTGACCACCGCCGGGCGCGCTGCCGCAGCGTCTGGAGCCGCGTGGTGTGACGCCGCAGCTCTTGTGCCGGGAGGTCCGCGTGCACCGGCAGTTTTCAAACTTCTCGCCAGCCCCCAGCATCGACTGCTGAAGAGAACCTTGGGCTGAGTCCCTTTTCTGGAAAGCAACGAAAAGGCAGTCGTTGGCCTTGGGGCGGGAGTCGGCAGGAAGCATCCAGCCGTCCTCTCTCTTCCCTGGGCCATGCGGCTGACCTCGGGGCTCCTCCTTGGACCCCGCGACTGGGAAGGACCCAGGTGAAGATGCGGGTGCCCAGCCCGGCGCGCGCTCCAGTGGCTGCGTGGGGAGGACACCTGAGTGAGCCGGCCCTCGTGTCAAGGACAGCAGAAAGCTGCAGCCCAGGTAAGTGGGCGATGCCCACGGTGGGCGGAGCCTCTGGGCTGCAGGGTCCCAGAGCTAAAACCTGCATCTCCTGGGCTCTTGTGGAGGGAGGAGGTGGGGTGGGGGCTCATCCTTTGCTACTAATGCCGGGACTCTGACTGATGACCCTAATTCTGGGTCATTAGGATGATAGAAAGTTCCAGAAGTGTGTCCTAGATTCCGGAGGCCTTGAGTTGCATTCTATCCCAGATTCCAGGAAGAGTGTTACTGAGATGGCCCCCGGGGAAGTGATGAAAATAAAGTTGTCTTATGACACCAACAAAGAAGTGCGACAGTGACTGAGGAAGTAGGGGCGGAGGGGCTGAAGGGCCTCCAGTCTTCCTTGGACCTCCTTTGCTCCTAAGGGGCGAGGGTGTAAGTCCCGAATTAGCAAATTTCAGGGTCAGGGACCACCTGGCCACCACAGGAGGTGGGTCAAGGTGTTGGGACTCCCCCCTCCTCCAGGAAGTCCTCCAGAGGGGAGGGTGCCCTCTGGGCAGAGCCCCCGGGGACTGGCGGGGCTGTGGCAGCAGGGAGATCGCAGGGTCCACATCGCCCAGTGTAGGAGGCTGGACTTTCTTTTTCTCACCGCCCCTTTCAAACTTGCCTCAGCGGATTCCCTTTTTAAGCCCGTGGAAAATGGATGATTTCATTATTTGTGGCACTGGGCAGTAAATCTGGGATTTCAGCTAAAGCAAGCGCTTTGCCCACGTCGTTGTGTCTTCCGCTGAGTGCTGTGCGTTCCGCGGAATCTCTCATCCACCAGGCTGAGCCTGGGGCTGGGAGAGCGGCTTGTGACCCAGGACATTCGCACCCTTCAGGGCCGCAGGGCGGGCGCTGTGCCCAGGAAGGGACAGGTCCGGGGGCCACAGCAGCTTCAACCAAGGCAAGAGAGCGATGGTGGAGGGAAATCACGGGAGAAACACTCGTGGGGCCTCCACGCCTGGCCCCATTACCAAGAAACTCCCCCAGGGAAGGGAGGGGACAGAACTCGGGAAAGAAAGAAACACCCAGAGCTCTCTGCCAAGGGAGCCTTGAAGATTTTCATTGAAGACGAGATGTGTTCTTGTTTGTGGACAACTCATTTTCCTCCCAAATGGAGGGCTTTATCCACCGGGCGAGGGTTTCAATAGCGCCGCGCTGCAATTAAGGGAGCACGTGCCTCTTCCGCGGGCGGGTGGGCTGGCTGTTCGTGCTAACTTGTTGGGGAAGCAAACATGGCTTGGATCGGGTCCTGGGTCTGAAAAAGGAGGAAAAACAACAAAGAATGGAAGAAAACACCTCCAAAGAGACTTGGCTCCTGCGGGGATGATGTCATCTGGAAACTGTGAGCAGGACTGTGGATTCTGATGGAAGGGCGGGGAGAGCCCTGTTCTGGTGTGGGGGAGCTGGGCGGAGGAGAACTTAGTGTCCGGACTCTGGGAACTGGAGTCGCAAGTGCAGGTGCTTCACGGCCAGGTGGGAGGCGAGTGTGAGGACAGAGGGTGGGTTGTTATTTTTTCATGCAAGTTGCATTTTGTTTGCATAGTAAGTGCGCGGATAAGTAAATTCCACACACAAAAAAATACACTCATGTTTCTTGGAACGTATAGGTCTCTTAATTTAACTTTTGCTTTTGCTTTTAATAGAGATGATATATTCATTTGCTGCAAAACAAATGACCACTAATTTAATGGCATAAAACAACACTCATGGATTTTCTCCATTTTATGGGTCAGAAACTCAGTGTGATATGGCTGGGTTCTCTGTGCAGGGTTTTACCAGCTAAAACCTGGGTATCAACAGGAGCTGTGGTGCCTCTCTGAACTCAGTGTCCTCTTTCAAGTTCATTGCTTGCAGGCAGAACTCATTCCTTTCTCACGCTTTCCTTGTGGTCTTTTCCGTCTTGAAGCCACAATGGCGGGCCAAGTTCTTCTCTTGCTTCTGGTCTCTATGTCTTCCGCTGCTGCTTTAAGGGTTTATGTGACTCTATTGGGCCCACCTGGAAAATCCAGGACAGCCTCTTTATTTTTGAGATCAGCTGATTGGTAATCTTAATTACATCTGTGAGGTCCCTTTTGTCCTGCCGTGTGACATAATGGAAGTCACACCAGATGGCGGAGATTAGGAGGGCCAACCCAATATTGAGATGATAAATAGCCTGATAGAAAAAGGGCAAGAGATCTGAACAGACATTTCCCCAAAGAAGATATGTGAGTGACAACCAAGCACAGGAAAAGACGCTTGACAGGTGTGTGGGTGCAAAGCAAAACCAGCACGTGATGCCCGGACACAGCCCATGCTATTGCTGAGGTGAGTAAGGACAAGACGGCGTGCTGGCAAATATTATCGTATCTGGAGCAAGTGAAACACTCCCACATCACTGCTGGTAACTGGAACGGTACTGTCGCTTTATAAAAATAGTTCCAGTTTCTTGTGAAGCTAGACACACACTTATTGTTTGACCCAATGATCTCACTTCTCAGTATTTATCCAAAAGAAAAGAAAGCATATCCACAGAATGACTGGTATGCAATGTTCATAGCACCTTTATTCACAATAGCCCTAAACTGAGACAACACGCATGCCCTTCCATGGGTGCTAAGTGAAGAAGCCAGACGCACAGAGCTACGTAGTGTGTGACTCCATTCACATGCAATTCTATACAATTCAAAACCGAAGCGATAAAGAGTAATGGTTGTCAGGGGCTGGCAGTGGGGAGAAGAGTTGTTATGGTGGGACCCTGAGCAGGTGACCACCGTGGGACCTTGGGCTCAGTCCTGCTGGGTCCTGTGGGACACGGTGTGAAACAGGCCTCAGAGGGGATATGCTGAGGGTGAGGCGACTGGGGTTTGTCCCACCAGCTCCCATCTGGTCTTTGCTGAGACTGTTCCCCAGGGTGTCAGCTGCCAGCCCCACAGGTTTCTGGAGCCAAGGCTTCAGAGGGGAAGTTTGGGGACGGTAAGAAGCCACCCCTGGGCAAAATGGTGAGGAATGAGGGGACAGCGGCATTAGCTGTGTGCTACCCTGACTGTCCTAGGCTGTTGCCAGTAGTTTTCTGTCTCCCTCTGCGGGTCACGAGCTCTGGAGCCAGGTCTACACCTGTTCTGTTCTTTGCTGCATCCCTAGGGACCTCACTGTGCCAGGCACGCAGCTGGGCCTCCTGAGCTATGTGCGCAATGAGCGGAGAGCCACCTCTTAGGCTGCTGGGCTGGATGCTCAGAACCATAAAGAACCCACATTCTGAACCAAACGTACTGCTTTGGCCATTGGAGACCTGACTCTCTGTCGCATTCTCTCTGGTTCTAAGGCTGCCACCACCCTTTGGGGCCAAGTCAGCTGTCTCAGTTGCAGCTGAGCTGTGAGGGGGCTCAGACACACTGACCAAGCTCCTTGTCTGGCTGGTGCTAGGCTGACGCTTCCAGAGAGATGCCCTTTGAGGTTGCAGCCACGGGTCCTGATGGCAGCTGTGACAGTGATAGTCCCAATTACCCGGGCCATTTCATCTGATGGAACGACCCAGAGGCTGCAGATTGCTCCTGAGTGCACCTTGCTAAAGGTGGACTCTTCTGAAACTGGCCCACCCGGTTTGCCCGGGAGAAGAAAATAACAAATAGATGTAATTTTTCTTTACCTTCCTGATGGAGAAGTTGCAATCATCTGGAAATGATTTGGAGATTGTCCAAACACCTGAGACCCCAAGGACACAGGCTCCTGAGCATCCTCTCTGTCCCTGAGGGCCATGGTTCCCCCAGCACAGGGCCTGGCATGAAGCAGAGCTCAAAGCAAGATGTGTCTGTCCACTACCCAGGTGAGAGGTCAGACGGCAGCTGGGCCTGCTGGCCTGTTGGATGTCCCACGGGATGAGCGTGACCGTTTCCAGGTAGACTGAGGCCAAACGTTGTTGCCAGGGTCTCTGCAGAGGGGTGCCCTGCCCAGGCCACCACATGGAGAGGGACGCATAATGTCTGCTCTCCGCTGTTATCAGGATGTCAGGGTCGAGCCCTTGGTCAAGGGGGTGGTCGCCAGATTTCTCTGTTGTAAAGGATCCTCTCTCCCTTTGCAATTGCTGAGTAATATGTGGGGTGGTGTGTGGGGACATGTGGATAGCCAAAGATTCCCCCCACATCTTTCCTGCAGTGGTTTTGGTGTTCACTCTTGGTCTGAACTCAAGTCGGCTGTTATACTGGTGGTCGCAAATAGCAATTTTGTGCCTCTGTCCAGCCTTAAATGTTTATCCGCTGGACTTCTTCTGTGGAGAGCTCTCTTCTGCTAATCACTATTTTTAGTATAACTATGGACTCATTGATTTTTTTTAATTCCATGTAGTCACATCCATTACCATAATAACTCTATGTGCAAATATCCCGGAATTTGGCCAGCGGGAGCCCCTTTATCCCAGCTTCTGTTTTCTTGGTTTGTTCCCATTCATCCTCTGAGTATTTCTTAGCTTTCTGATATAAGGCAAAATCTTTCTGAAAAATGTCAAAATCATGCAAGAAAAGGGAGGGAGCATTGCCTTGGGAGATGAGTCGTGACAACCAAAGACAACGTGTGATCACTTATAGGACTCCGGAATTAAGGGGAAAAGCCCTAAATTTGGACTGTACAGTAGACTGTTTCTGCATCGCCATGAGATATTATGAGGGTAGCGTGGTTTGAACACTTCGTAGATCATCTTTTTAGTGACACACACACCGAAGAATTTAGGCATGAAATACTGTGTTGTTGGCACCCTACTCTCAAATGGCTTAAGCGAAAGAAGAGAAAAACCCAGATGTGTATTATCAGTAGCACACACAGAGGCTGAAGCAGCGTGTTACCCGCTGGTGACCGGGGTCAAGGGACTGTGGTGCCTGCGTGTTCGCTGTGCTACTTTTCACACTTTTCCGTAGCTTTGACACTTTTTCAAAATAGGAAGTTGGGGAAGGTAACAACGGAATGAAATACAGCAGGCAGAGAACGGGACTTGTGGGCAGGCACACATCTTTGGCCCTCTGCCTGCCCTGTAAAAATAGCCCCTGTCCCATTGCTGCCTTTGTGGGGCCCAAGAAACCTCGCTTTTTATCAAGGAAAGGACACATCCAGGCAGATGTGCAGAGCAACTTTCACTCTGTCATTCGGGAGAAGGGCAATAGACAAAGAGGTGGGGAGGGGGGAGGGAAAAGAGAAGAGCAGATGAAGGAAGGGGGGAGTGAAAGGAAGGAATGGGAGGAGGAAAGCAGGAATTTCTTGATCAGCGGTCTGAGGTTGGGCCCTTTCTTCTACAGCATCCATCTATTTCTAACAGAAACCTTTAAAAGACATGAAAATTGAAGCTTAAAGAAGAAAACAAACCCTTTGCCTTGGCTACAAAACAAAAACTGGTTATTTCAGATAATGTTGCCTAGTAAAGATGTGCAATTAAGCCAGTTAGTTATAAGGAGAGAGGGTAAAAAGCTATCTGAACAGACGGATTTTTAAAATCCTGACCAGTTTATTTGTGTTTTAAAGCTTTGTAGCAGGAGCGGTTGTGTCCTTTGGGCTGAGACATTAACAGAGACACCTGGACCTCTCACTTAAGCTGAACCTTGGCCCAGAGGGCAAGTCTAGGAAAGGGGGTAATGTTTCCCTGTTTCATACGCAGTTGATAGCACGCTGCCCTGGAGGGACCTTCCCCAATGGTAGCTCCACCCCCTGGCTTCACAGCAGGAAAGGAGGGACATGGCCTGGTAGGGGGGTGGTGAGCACAGGAGTGGGCAGTGGGCCTGGTCAGGCTGTAGCCTCTGGACCCCTGGCCACTGCTCCGTGGGACTCAGACTCCAGGAGCAGAAACAAAGGTGCTTGCTCCTGGGTTTGAAAGCCCCTAAGACTCTTATGACGCACGCAGGTATCTGCCCTCCAGGTGCTACACTACAGCGGTTCACACGTGAGCCACATTAGGGTGTTTTATTCGGGGAGAATGGTTGGGGACATAGTCCACCCTTCCCTAGCCCCTTCCTTACTCCGTGTCCCCTGCAGTTGTGGAAGGAAAGGACACTTTGCTCACTTAAATGACATTTCACGAAGACACTTTCTGATTGCGCTCCGGTAGGGAGAGAAGCGAATCAGCCCATTAGGGCAGCTCCACTGACTGCGTCCCACATCCAAGCAATTCCTTGTGTACTTCCCACACGGACAGAGAAACTAAAGAGGCACCAAATCAACGTCTCAGAAGGAAAAAAAACCATCTTTGATGAATGAACTAAAATGAAAGGTTTCTTGATTTAAGCATCTGAAATGATTCTCATTTCAAGGTCGAAAATCAGCAGCCCCTTCTCAAACCAAAGTTCCCATCATTCCTTCAGGAAAATATTTATTCAGGGCCTGCCATATGTCAGGTGTGATACAAAACAATCGTAAGAAAATAGGACACGGAGGCTAGCAATCCACAGTCAACCAGACATAGCAGGTCTGAGCCCTCTGTCCACACCTCCTGGCTCTGCAGTCTCTGGAGATCCAGGTGACAGCAGGCAGGGAAGGTGGTGAGAGCAGACTAAGCAATCAGAGCAGATTTGCTGGTGGGTCCGACTGTGTTTTCAGCGTTCCTTTCTGGGATCACGTTGTCCTGAGGGGCTGCTGTCCCCCCCTCCCCCACCCCACCGCCATAGGCAGCTCTGGACTCTCTCTTCTTCTTTCTGTGTGGGCTTGGCCCACAGGGTTAGGCTGGTTTATTTATTACAGACTGCCCCGCCCCCTTCCTTGTCTGACAGGTGCGTCCAGCTAGAGTCCAGTGCCTGAGATCTTTGAAGCTCCCAGCACCTGATTGCTCCCCAGAAGTCGTTTCAGCACCCGGGACAGCTCCCGCACACAGTGAGCGCTCAGCCAATACGCTTGTAAAGAAGACTGGATAGACGTTCTAGAGCAAACCAAGGGCGCTCATGGTTGGTTAGTGGATGGAGCTGAGGAGCATAAATGGTCTCAGCCCAGTGCTTTCGGGGCTCATGACCCCGTTTAGTGAAGTGGGTGAGAGGAGAAAGCTAGAGTCTGGCCCTGGGAGCCACTGGGAGGGGCCCCACATTTGGTAAGAGGGCTTTCCCCCCAAAACCTCAGGGTTCTGCATGCGATGCAGCTGCAGAAGCACGTCAGTGACCTGGAGCTTCAGGGAAGAACAGCCGTGATCTGTAGCAGTTGCAGACTTCCCTGGTGTACATTTTCCTACCTGTCTCCAAGTACCGGTGAGTCAAATTTCTGAATGGCTCACTGTCGGCTGTGGGAGCTGCCTGTCCTCCGCACACCACCGGGTGTGAGCAGCCGTGGGGCAGATGCAGGGCTGGGGGAATGAAGGCGAGCCTGCAGGTCTTGCCACGCAGCTGACACTCTCCACGTTCCCTCGTTCCCCACCACGACCTGTTGGCGCAGTTGAGAAGCCGGGCGGATGGCAGACTTCTGTTTTAAGGCCTTGATCACCTCCCGGAGCAAACCAGAGCAGACGGTCGGGAAACATTCGGGGAGAAACTCAGGTGTGGGCAGCAGGGGTTTGAGCGTCTTGCTCTGGGCACCCCGCCTGAGGCAGGGCCCCCAAGAACAGCCTCAGGATGTGTCTGGAGTCACATGGACCGTGGAGGGAGTGACGAAGGGGTCACAATGGAGGTACCTGCTTTGAGAGTGTCGGCTGCCAAGGACCAGCTGGCTGGGCAGTTCAGACTCTGCTGGGGATACAGGTTCTCGTGGGGAACTGGGAGACTCGGGTGCGTCTCCGTGCAAATGACTTTGGTGCCCACAGTTTATGTCCCTGGGAAATGTTAAAATTAGTGAAATTCCTCCAGGGAGAAACCAATGCCTCTCCGTTTCATCTGTGTTTACTGTGGGTGATGAATGAACCATTTTGTTAGGGAACGCAAGTAGCTTTTGGAGTAAAAAATGGAGGGTTAACTAAAAACAGGCGAAGCGGTGAAATCCAGCCACAAGGACGTTTATGAATAATTAAGGGGTCGGCACTCAGTTGCATTTCAAGGGGACTCTGGTCCCCGCCTGCCACTGTTCCCTGCGCGGCACAGGCCGGGCTACGCTTTTCAGCACAAAGCGTCTCTCAATTAAATTTTGTTTGTGAAGTGGGTGAGATGCATTTGTGTTTACTCCAGCCCCCATTGTCGCAAACTTGGTGATGTCTTCTCTGGAAAAATGCCTCTTCTCTGCTCAGAAGAGCTGGATTGTTGCTTTTCCCTCTTCCATTGTGAGGAGGAAAGGCTGCGTGTTCTTTGTCAGGTAATCAATTATCCCCCTTAAAGGACCCTGAAATTATCATCTGAAAATTGTAGCCTCTGAAAATGCTGAAATTCCCACTTTAACGTATCATCACGTGTCAGAGCGAGTTTCCCTCCCCCTCAGAGTCACAGCGCCTGTCAGTTGCTTGTGTTAATGACCTCTGGCTCCAAATGCTGTTTCTCCCTGTCACTTCTGGGGTTTCCATGTTGACACCATGTCTCTTTCAGCTTCTCCGAAGCCCTGTGATGATGCCCAATTAGTATCACATCCTTTCCTTTCTTCCGACTCACACCGGTGGCTCTAATTGATGTCCCTCAACAATACTCTCACCAGGCAAGTCATCTGTGCCTCTGTGTGGAGCAGGACGTTCTCAAGTTCAAGGTCCCTGGTGGGTAACCAACACAGTTTCAAGTTCGGGGACATCCTCCTCAATCAGCATCAACCACCCCACCAACAACACAGGACCTTGGTATTGTTGGTGAGTAGCAGACCATCTGTGAGCTTGTCAGCGTGACCCGTGGCCCCTGACCTGTGTCAGTGTGAAATGAGAAGCCATTTACGCGGCGTCAGGAAAACACAGCTCGGCCCCTCCTCCTCCTGCCGTTTGACTTTGATTCATTCATGGGTGAAATTGAGTTCTCGTGATGGAACTATTAAAGATCCTGTGTAGTCAAATTAACATCATGGAGCCAGAGAGTGGAAACGGGTTATTAAGTGTCCCCCGATTCCCTTTCCTTCCAACAGGCAGAGAAAACAAACAGAAGCCCTAGATGCACCT